>REGL01000509.1:177336-208337 GCA_004194395.1 Aurelia aurita complex sp. Pacific | reverse complement strand
AGTCCAATCAATCAATAATGATTCTTTTTATAATCCTCGATAGCTAACTTGAAGATAGATACCTTGTTTGTTGATATTGGTGCCTTGAGAGTGGGAATATTAATCTTCAAAGTTGAAATTTGCCTGAACCTCCAAACCAGAGCTTTTGGGTTTTGGCCTAAACTGCAAACGCGCTATTTTGGGGAATCTCCTGAATTACCGAGAACTAAGAGAATAAGCCTCATGCTGAGGAAAATATTTGAATAGAAATTCAATCAAATTCATCAATTTTGTCCTGAAAAGACATCTTTTTTTATGCTTCAAAAGTTTCGAAAAGTTAGCATTGCATCTGTCTCATAAAAGAAAGTAATACGCGAAATAGTTTGCTTGGGTGTGAAAAATGAATTAGTTCTTGCAATCTCCATGACTTCAATGAAATGCATTTTGTTTAATCTTACTTCGAATTATTACGAAACAAGAAATCAAATATACCCAAGGGAAAATTATCCATGGATAAGATCCTTAAAAATTGCTCACTCGTGCTTGGCTCTTTTGCAGGTGCACTATGATTGAAGAAATATATTCCTTTGTGAATTTTCCCTTCGACATTGTTATGTTTGTCAATTTTTAGCTTTTAAATTTCAATTGAAATGTGTGTCTAAACATGTGTGCCTTAGCATGCTCACACTACTACACTATGCAATGACTGAGGAGATTCCTCGAGACGTTTTCAGTTAGCCCAAAACTCGAAACCTCTGGTTTGGAAATGGAAGCAAATTTGGACTTTCAAGATTGATATTCCAACTCTCCATGCACCAATATCAACAAACAAGGTATTTATTTTCAAGTTAGTTATCGAGGATTATATAAAAAATTATTTTGGATTGATTGGACCTAAATCCTTATCGCTAGTCCCGATCAAATCCGTTGCGTATTTTTTTGGGACACCCCGTACCACCTGAAAGTACAATCTTTTTTTCTATCTCATGATATGCAGTTTGGATATATTAATGGAATTATTTATCATTTAATTTAGAGTTTAGTACATACGGCCGATTTCAAATGCAGCATGCTGTAAGAGCAAAATCCGCACCTTGGTAAATGATTTCAAAATAGATTTTGCAGAAACACTTAGGCCTAGAAGCACTTCAGATGTTGCCCTAGTAGGGAAAGGCAAATTTATTCCCATGGGATGCATTTATCAAGGGTGGTAAATTAAGCTCTCTCAAAGATGGGTTTTCGTCTATGTAAATGCCCTATCACTTTCCGGTATCTGAAATAGGCCTTACTTACGAAAGCGTAAATCTAGTGATGACTGCAATCCTGGCCAAAAGGAGCAGGGACACAGGCAAACGTCAGTGTCTTAGAAAACATACGTTTAGAGTCTCCTAATACCCCCTCCCCCTTCTTCAATGTCGAGAAGGTCGAAAGGCGTTTGATTCAAGCAACTTTGAAGCGGGGGGAGTGGGGGGCACGTAATCAAAGACTGAAGTAGTGCAATTTTATGATTTGTCCCAAGTATTTTGGCCAAGATTGTAGTTCAATTAATACGCCCAACCTGGATATCATTGAAAAGAAGATACATTGTACTTTGAGACGGTATGCTTCAAATTCATTCAAATATCATTGTTTCCTGAAGAATCTTGAATAAAGGAGGGTTGCATTTTTTCTGAAACACCCTCACTACCAAGTAAAAAAGTTCAAAACACATATAAAAAACAATAGGTTAAGGTGGCTCGCTGTGATAAAAATTTCACACTGATACACACTTGGTGTCCTATCACTCATGCTGCTACTTTGAAACTTACCAATTAAATACAAAAAAATTACTTCAATCTCATGCCTATGGAAATAAATATTTTCTTGTGACAAGATATCAAAAAATGTCTTCGAGTCGTTCGTTCCATCCATAGTGTTTCATTGTTTACAAGAATCCATTGTTTCATTGTACTGTTTCAGTTATCCAGTATTTGTCCTAATTTCACGATGACATGGTTTCATTTCACCATTATTCTGTGTGGGCTATATTTGGGGGCATACGACATCACCTTATATTAAGCACCAGAAAACTCAAATTTAGAGCCATAAATGTAGCTTCCAGCATAAACTCCTTCGTCATGATATTTTGATTAACTTCTGCTGCTCTACAGTGCTAATTCTTCATCTTCAACGTTTTAAATTTGGTGCAAAGGAATATCAATATTGTAGAAGAATTTTTCTCCATGTTTCTACTTTGTCTACACTCTCACATTTCTTCCATAAACATCGATAATCAGTTGTTCATGTTGCTGGGGTGAATTTCATAACAAAACAATCGGATCAACAAGAAGACAAAGTGAGTTACATTTTTGATGAATAAATTTCACAACTCTGAATGCACTCAATTAAATTAGATTAGATAGAGAGAGAGAGCAAAACTTCTTGCTTGGGTGTGAAATTTGTTCTTCAGAACCGGAAATCATTTCGTCTTGTCGAAGATCTGATTCTTTTGAAAGAAATTCACCCTTTCTGTTTCTATTTCGTTCACTTTCTTGATTTTATTTTCTCGATGAGGGATTTCCTCATTCCTGTCATGTGTCTACATTCATATTTAACTCTGAGATATTTCAAAACATTAGGGCACATTTCTGTATCAAAGAACAATGTTGTTGCAGGGATCTGGCAATTTTCTATTCCTTGGCACATATGCTTCACTTTCCTGAAGGCATAATCCTTCGCCACTGGTTTACACATATCCTTGTAACTTTTTGGTTCCAACGGATTATCAGGCTGGCAAGTAACAACATCGTCTCTCCCCCAGAAAGCGCTTACAATTCTTATTCCTTCATAGTTTGGACAATTTATATTGATGTACTCGCCTTCACAGCCCAGAGCTTCGGCGTTCGCCATTTTGACCCATTCTGTAAGCTTCTTTTTATGTGCTGTTGCTTCNTTTAAATTTGGTGCAAAGGAATATCAATATTGTAGAAGAATTTTTCTCCATGTTTCTACTTTGTCTACACTCTCACATTTCTTCCATAAACATCGATAATCAGTTGTTCATGTTGCTGGGGTGAATTTCATAACAAAACAATCGGATCAACAAGAAGACAAAGTGAGTTACATTTTTGATGAATAAATTTCACAACTCTGAATGCACTCAATTAAATTAGATTAGATAGAGAGAGAGAGCAAAACTTCTTGCTTGGGTGTGAAATTTGTTCTTCAGAACCGGAAATCATTTCGTCTTGTCGAAGATCTGATTCTTTTGAAAGAAATTCACCCTTTCTGTTTCTATTTCGTTCACTTTCTTGATTTTATTTTCTCGATGAGGGATTTCCTCATTCCTGTCATGTGTCTACATTCATATTTAACTCTGAGATATTTCAAAACATTAGGGCACATTTCTGTATCAAAGAACAATGTTGTTGCAGGGATCTGGCAATTTTCTATTCCTTGGCACATATGCTTCACTTTCCTGAAGGCATAATCCTTCGCCACTGGTTTACACATATCCTTGTAACTTTTTGGTTCCAACGGATTATCAGGCTGGCAAGTAACAACATCGTCTCTCCCCCAGAAAGCGCTTACAATTCTTATTCCTTCATAGTTTGGACAATTTATATTGATGTACTCGCCTTCACAGCCCAGAGCTTCGGCGTTCGCCATTTTGACCCATTCTGTAAGCTTCTTTTTATGTGCTGTTGCTTCTTGAAAATTTGCAAGAATAATTAGGCCAACAAATAATACTGATTTCGCAATTTCGAAATACGTTTGCTTCATTGTGAGCCTTTCTTGAATCCAATGAATTTGTATTCCTATGAAGTTTGTTGTAAATATATAATTCCTCTCACACTGTAATTTTTACATCCAAGGCAAACAGCTCTGCTCGATTTTTCCCTGTTTGTAAAAGCTGATGCTACAATGAACTAGATTCAGGCGATTGACTGTACACTGCAAAATACTCCGTGTTCTCTCTTTGCCACTCTGTAATTGTTTAGTTTGAATCCGCTATAAATTTTACATTTCCAACAAGTGTTCAGAACAAACGGTAGAACGAATTTCAAGTCTGCCCGCAGATTTCTTTCTTGAACAAAGCAATGTTTTGTTTTACAGACCCTTCCGTTTTCAGCTTTGTTTCTCTCTTAGCTTAGAATGGCCTAACTCAATCATGAAAACCTGCCAGTTTTATGTTTATAGTTTTGATTTGACTTTTTGCTCAGGCTGGTCCTCGAACATGTGAACAACAATGAAGATAACTATATGCTTCACTGGTACTCAACTGAAAACAAAAGATCATTCGATTTCCCTTGTCTTTGCGCAGATCATGGTTGGTATGTTGTTTTGATTTTTTAGGTATGTAACTGTTCTTGCAGAGCCTCGTTTATAGTTATTTGATCTCATTAGATAGCCTCCTTTTGAAATCCTACGACATGTTTCTACATCTTTCTTGACTGAAATTGGCTCGAGTACAAAGATTAAACGTTAAGTGCATTAACGAGCGTGACTTTCTTTCTTCCTTTCTTTCTTTCTTCCTTACTGACTGACTGACTGACTGACTGACTGACTGACTGACATTGAAGCCACATTGTAATCAAAAATGAAAAGGCCTTTGTAATCAAAAATGAAAGATTACTTCACTCGATCCAGGCTCTTTTGCAAAATATGTAAAAAGCTATCAAATGGTACGCGTAAAAATATATATCTTTCTGCCTCAAAATGCAATATGCATGTAAACTCCGATTTGGATGCAAAATTAGCTCAATCTGAGATCAAGGGAAACTTACTCGTTAAAGAACCATTGTCACCCAGGGTCCTTTGCAGGCTCACTGCAATTTCAGACTGCCTGAAAATCAAATTTGACCAAAATGCTAACTATGGATCCACAGTGCTATATTTGAACTGAGTGAGCAATTCAATGCAGCTAAAGTAAAACTTTTCTANTTGATATTGGTGCATTGAGAGTGGGAATATTAATCTTCAAAGTTGAAATTTGCCTGAACCTCCAAACCAGAGCTTTTGGGTTTTGGCCTAAACTGCAAACGCGCTATTTTGGGGAATCTCCTGAATTACCGAGAACTAAGAGAATAAAGCCTCATGCTGAGGAAAATATTTGAATAGAAATTCAATCAAATTCATCAATTTTGTCCTGAAAAGACATCTTTTTTATGCTTCAAAAGTTTCGAAAAGTTAGCATTGCATCTGTCTCATAAAAGAAAGTAATACGCGAAATAGTTTGCTTGGGTGTGAAAAATGAATTAGTTCTTGCAATCTCCATGACTTTAATGAAATGCAATTTGTTTAATCTTTCTTCGAATTATTACGAAAAAAGAAATCAAATATACCCAAGGGAAAATTATCCATGGATAAGATCCTTAAAAATTGCTCATTCGTGCTTGGCTCTTTTGCAGGTGCACTATGATTGAAGAAATATACTCCTTTGTGAATTTTCCCTTCGACATTGTTATGTTTGTCAATTTTTAGCTTTTAAATTTCAATTGAAATGTGTGTCTAAACATGTGTGCCTTAGCATGCTCACACTACTACACTATGCAATGACTGAGGAGATTCCTCGAGACGTTTTCAGTTAGGCCAAAACCCAAAACCTCTGGTTTGGAAATGGAAGCAAATTTGGACTTTCAAGATTGATATTTCAACTCTCCATGCACCAATATCAACAAACAAGGTATTTATCTTCAAGTTAGCTATCGAGGATTCTATAAAAAATTATTTTGGATTGATTGGACCTAAATTCTTGTCGCTAGTCCCGATCAAATCTGTTGCGTTTTTTTTTTGGACACCCCGTACCACCTGAAAGTACAAACTTTTTTCTATCTGATGATAAGCAGTTTGGATACATTAATGGAATTATTTATCATTTAATTTAGAGTTTAGTACATACGGCCGATTTCAAATGCAGCATGCTGTAAGAGCAAAATCCGCACCTTTGTAAATAATTTCAAAATAAATTTTGCAGAAACAGTTAGGCCTAGAAGCACTTCAGATGTTGCCCTAGTAGGGAAAAGGCAAATTTATTCCCATTGGATGCATTTATCAAGGGTGGATGCAATTATTCAAGCTCTCACAAAGATGGGTTTTCGTCTATGTAAATGCCCTATCACTTTCCGGTATCTGAAATAGGCCTTACTTACGAAAACGTAAATTTAGTGATGACTATTTCAATTAATACGCCCAACCTGGATATCATTGGAAAGAATCTTGATGGTACTTTCAGACGGTATGGTTCAAATTCATTCAAATATCATTGTTTCCTGAAGAATCTCGAATAAAGGAAGGTTGCTTTTTTTCTGAAACACCCTCACTACCAAGTAAAAAAGTTCAAAACACATACAAAACAATTGGTTAAGGTGGCTCGCTATGATAAAAATTTCACACTGATACACACTTGGTGTCCTATCACTCATGCTGCTACTTTGAAACTTACCAATTAAATACAAAAAATTACTTCAATCTCATGCCTATGGAAATAAATATTCTCTTGTGACAAGATATCAAAAGATGTCTTCGAGTCGCTCGTTCCATCCATAGTGTTTCATTGTTTCATTGTATTGTTTCAGTTATCCAGTATTTGTCATAATTTCACGATGTCATGGTTTCACCATTATTCTGTGTGGGCTATTTTTGGGGGCATACGACATCACTTTGTATTAAGCACCAGAAAACTCAAATTTAGAGCCATAACTGTAGCTTCCAGCATAAACTCCTTCGTCATGATATTTTGATTAACTTCTGCTGCTCTCCAGTGCTAATTCTTCATCTTGAACGCTTTAAATTTGGTGCGAAGAAACATCAATATTGTAGAAGAATTTTTCTCCATGTTTCTACTTTGTTTACACTCCCACATTTCTGACATAACATCGATAATCAGTTGTTCATGTTGCTGGGGTGAATTTTGTAAACAAAAGAATCGGGTCAACAAAAAGGCAAAGTCAGTTACATTTTTGATGAATAGATTTCACACCTCTGAATGCACTCAATTAAATCAAATTATATATAGAGAGAGAGAACAAAACTTCTTGCTTGGGTGTGAAATCTGTTCTTCAGAACCGAAAATCACTTCGTCTTGTCGAAGATCTGATTCTTTGCATGAAACTCACCCTTTCTGTTTCTATTTCGTTCACTTTCTTGATTTGATTTTCTCAATGAGCGATTTCTTCATTCCTGTCATGTGTCTACATTCATATTTAACTCTGAGATATTTCAAAACATTAGGGCACATTTCTGTATCAAAGAACAATGTTGTCGCAGGGATCTGGCAATTTTCTATTCCTTGGCACATATGCTTCACTTTCCTGAAGGCATAATCCTTCGCCACTGGTTTACACATATCCTTGTAACTTTTTGGTTCCAACGGATTATCAGGCTGGCAAGTAACAACATCGTCTCTCCCCCAGAAAGCGCTTACAATTCTTATTCCTTCATAGTTTGGACAATTTATATTGATGTACTCGCCTTCACAGCCCAGAGCTTCGGCGTTCGCCATTTTGACCCATTCTGTAAGCTTCTTTTTATGTGCTGTTGCTTCTTGAAGATTCGCAAGAATAATTAGGCCGACAAATAATAATGATTTCGCAATTTCGAAATACGTTTGCTTCATTGTTAGGAAGTAACCTTTCTTGAATCCAATGAATTTGTATTCCTATGAAGTTGTTGTAAATATATAATTCCTTTCACACTGTGATTTTTACATCCAAGACAAACAGCTCTACTCGATTTTTCCCTGTTTGTAAAAGCTGATGCTACAATGAAATAGATTCAGGCGATTCACTGTACACTGCAAAATACTCCGTGTTCTCTCTTTGCCACTCTGTAATTGTTTAGTTTGAATCCGCTATAAATTTTACATTTCCAACAAATGTTCAGAACAAATTTTAAGTCTGTCCCGCAGATTTCTTTCTTGAACAAAGCAATGGTTTATTTTACAGACCCTTCCAGTTTTCAGCTTTGTTTCTCTCTTAGCTTAGAATGGCCTAACTCAATCATGAAAACCTGCCAGTTTTATGTTTATAGTTTTGATTTGACTTTTGGCTCAGGCTGGTCCCCGAACATGTGAACAACAATGAAGATAACTATATGCTTCACTGGTACTCAACTGAAAACAAAAGATCATTCGATTTCCCTTGTCTTTGCGCAGATCATGGTTGGTATATTGTTTTGATTTTTTAGGTATGTAACTGTTCTTGCAGAGCCTCGTTTGTAGTTATTTGATCTCATTAGATAGCCTCCTTTTGAAATCCTACGACATGTTTCTACATCTTTCTTGACTGAAATTGGCTCGAGTACAAAGATTAAACGTTAAGTGCATTAATGAGCGTGACTTTCTTTCTTTCTTTCTTTCTTTCTTCCTTACTGACTGACTGACTGACTGACTGACTGACTGACTGACTGACTGACTGACTGACTGACTGACTGACTGACTGACTGACTGACTGACTGACTGACTGACTGACTGACTGACTGACTGACTGACTGACTGACTGACTGACTGACTGACTGACTGACTGACTGACTGACTGACTGACTGACTGACTGACTGACTGACTGACTGACTGACTGACTGACTGACTGACATTGAAGCCACATTGTAATAAAAAATGAAAAGGCCTTTGTAATCAAAAATGAAAGATTACTTCACTCGATCCAGGCTCTTTTGCAAAATATGTAAAAAGCTATCCAATGGTACTCGTGAAAATATATATCTTTCTGCCTCAAAATGCAGCTTGCATGTAAACTCCGATTAGGATGCAAAGTTAGCTCAATCTGAGATCAAGGGAAACTTACTCATTAAAGAGCTATTGTCACCCAGGGTCCTTTGCAGGCTCACTGCAATTTCAAACTGTCTGAAAATCAAATTTGACCAAAATGCAAACAATGGATCCACAGTGCAGTATAATTGAAATGAGTGAGCAATTCAGCTGAAGTCAAAGCTTTTCTATCAGTTCAGCTATTGCAGTCTGTATCCATATTTCCGCCAGAGGCTGAAAAAGTGCATGAAGTCACGAAGCAGTTTCGCAGGAAGCTCGTTTGTCTTGAAGGAAGAAAAGGAGAAGAACAGAGCAAGCTGAATGAAGGAAGAAAAAAGGACAGAAAGGAGAAGGGAGGAAAGAAGAAATGAAAAGAACAGGAGAAAGGAATGACGAGATCAGCAAGAACGAAAAGTGGAAAAGGGAAAGAAGTCAGCATGAAAAGTGAAAACAAAGATTGAAAATGTAAAGATGAAAGCAAGACAGAAGGAAAGACTGATCAAAAGAAAAGGGCAATGTTTGATTGTGTTCTTCTAGTGCTCATATGCGTTGTGCTGTCAATAGTGCTTTGAGTTCTGGCACAAGAAAAAATTGATGAAGTAATCGAAGGAAGAAATTTAGGTTGAGGTTGCTTCGCAGGAATGTAAATATTTTTTCCACCACTGATCTCCGCTTATGCCCAATTTGGTTTTCAGACAGTTTTGAATTGCAGCTTGCTCACAAAGGACCTTGGGTGAAAATGGCTCATTTAGAAGCTACTGAATTTGAACATAGTCTAGGATTTGAGTCTCAGGAGGTACTCTAATTTCCCGATGATTTGAATCTTAGGAGGTGCTTTAGTTTCCCAATGATTTGAATCTTAGGAGGTACTTTGGTTTCCCGATGATTCGAATCTTAGGAGGTACTTGGGTTTCCCGATGATTTGAATCTTAGGAGGTACTTGGGTTTCCCGATGATTTAAATCTTAGGAGGTATTTTGGTTTCCCGATGATTTGAATCTTAGGAGGTACTTGGGTTTCCCGATGATTTAAATCTNTCTTAGGAGGTACTTTGGTTTCCCGATGATTTGAATCTTAGGAGGTACTTGGGTTTCCCGATGATTTGAATCTTAGGAGGTACTTGGGTTTCCCGATGATTTAAATCTTAGGAGGTATTTTGGTTTCCCGATGATTTGAATCTTAGGAGGTACTTGGGTTTCCCGATGATTTGAATCTTAGAAGGTACTTGGGTTTCCCGATGATTTGAATGTTACGAGGTACTCTAGTTTCCCGGTGATTTGAATCTTAGGAGGTACTTTGGTTTCCCGATGATTTTATTCATGTATACCTGACTGCATGCGCCGCCACTTCTGTATCTGCTTGGCTCATTCTCAAGTTTTTCTTATTCGATGGCTTCTCGATTAGCCAGTTTGAGCGAAGTCAATTGGCCCAAAAGTGTTGGCATCATGTTTTGGCGATTATGCACACATTGTATCATTGACAAGTAGGAGACTGGATCATATTGAAAAATGAAAAATGTATTTTTTGTTTATCTTATATTATCAAATAATCAACATTTAACAACAAAAACAATATTTGTACGTTACAGACAGATATCTGCTGCATCCAAAGAATATTGAAATAATTAGTAAAGCAAAATGTTTCTACAGTTAATATTTTACATGATTAGTTAATGATTTTATAACTAACTGGCTAAATTTGTCTTTTGAGAGAAGAGTTAAATTTCTTCCAAAATATGCTCTGTCAAATACTTGGGCACTGGTTCAAAACAGATCTTGGTCTGTCTCAATCGAGGGAGTGTTTAGTCAGTTTATACAAAACACTTTATTTTGCTAATACTTTTATTTTATTTAACAAAACAAGGTTTTTTATTTTTGGAATATCAATATTTTATCCTCAATGGAATTTTTTGTAGTTTTTTCTTGAACAAGAAGTTAGTACAATGCATAATATAAACAAATGAGTGAAGACTTTGTTAAATTTATAGAAGGGGGAATTGATGTGAGGGATTCAGTTATAAAAAGAAAGAGTGTTTGAAAATTTTAAGAAATCTAGTCCCAATTTGACACGTTTTATCGTTCATTTACCCCAGCGGTTGGTCTGTTGATATATCGCTGTTCTGAGTTCTAGACATAAAAAATCTTCACAGTTGTCGCACAACTCCTTAGCTAAGGTTCAAAGTGTTCCTGCACCCATCTTTTATGATGATTTGACAGCATTTGCCTCTTTTATCCTTGTCTCACTATGCAGACACTCATATTCCATTTGAACATATTTATAGACATCAGGGCAATCAGCTCTGTCGAAAAATGTCTCCGATGCCACGAGTTCACATGCGTTCTCATCATTACACATCGTCTCTACTTTCTTCATTGTATTTGCCTCATCTTGTGCGCATAACTTGTCTGATTTCAGCGTTCTTGTGACTGATTTATCCACGCACGTGGTTTGATCTTGTCTGCCCCAGAATGCTTTGTTGACTTTGATGACTCTGTACATGGGGCATTGAAGCCATTCCTTCTCTCCTTGACAGAAAACTGTCTTGTGCTGTAAGGGAAATATGGATGATGATAAAGCGTAAGAAGGCTGTAAAGTGTCTATAAATTCTGATTCCTATTTTGCGAATGAAAATTGATGAAAATTGGGGAAGAATTGATTTTTATGTGAAGTGACGAAGAAGTCTGAAAAAATTTCAGTTGTAGAAAACCTATATCCAAGCCCTTCAAAATAGGTCATGCTCAATTTTGAAAATCCATAGATTTGCCCTAAGTCTACTTCATGAAGTCCGTGTGACCGATCCTATTCCACAGTTCCCCATTACACGCGAGAGAGAAATGGTGGACTGCGGAGCTAGGAACTGTGCGAGAGAGAGGCCAGTCAAAAGGAATTCATGAAATAGAATTGGGGCCCAATTAGGGCAAATCTAGAAAAACTCAGGAAGACAAATTTCGTAGGCTTTGCATGATCTGGTCGCTAAAGCTGAATTCCGATTTATTTCGCCAGATTACTTCTGATGAAGAGATGTTCGTTTTTGCTGAAATTGTGATTATGACAAAGTCTGATGTTGCTATTCTCATTTTTAGTAAATAAAGAGAAAGAAAGGCTGAACTAAAGATGGAAAAGGCAAGGAGCTAGAGATGAAGAAGACATTTGCTAGTTGACAACAAAGGTAATCACTGGCTTCTTGATAAACAGCTGTTGTCAATGACAAACAAGTAAATAAAGTACTATAAATAAATAAATAAATAAATAAATAAATAAATAAAGTAAATAAAGTAAAATATAAGCACTTTGATGCGAATTGAAATAAGCACGACGTTTCGAGCATAGCCCGTTATCAAGCCCGTTATCAAGCTGTTGTCAATCATCGATTGAAATTGATTCATAGTATGATTTCATTTATTAATTTTGGTGGAACTATCTCCGTTTTTATTGCAGTCAGTTTGACATCAGAAATAGTGATGCAGTGAGTTTTAACTGTCTGAAAGATCTCCTTTTAAAGATTACTTCATATGAGCAGATTTGAGAAGGAAGGATCCATTTAATGCAATATCATTGGCTGCTGTAAGTGGAAGGAATTGTGAGGCAGCAGTCTTTTGTTATTCTTAGCTTTGGCTTTGTGGACTTTCATATTTCTCTGCAGTAGCAATGAGAATATACCTCTATTTCAGTCGGAAATTTCATTACGCGTTGAGACTCTTTTGCTTAATACTTTTATGTTGTGGTGCTTAAAGGTTGTCGCTTTGCAGTTTTGAAATTGATGCTGTTGGTGTTGTAGTTGGTGTAGGGATGAACTGCAATGCAACTGGCTACAGAGAGAGAGAGAGAGAAAGAGTCCTTGATCAACAGTTCCTAATTTCATGTAAATATCCTTCCTTACCTTCGTGCTGTCTTCGGTGGCTGTTGGTCCAGGTGGTCCAGCTAGTGCTGGTGGGGGAGCTGGCGGGCTTGGTTCACTTTTCACAACAGCAGGGCTTGCTTGGACAGTCTGTTCTGACGCATGTGCATCTTGTGCTTTCTGTCCTGGAATATCAGACCTCTGAATCACGTGACTGCCACTTCCACTTCCGGGACTAAGAGGTCCGGGTTTGTTGCTCAGTCCNGTAGGGATGAACTGCAATGCAACTGGCTACACAGAGAGAGAGAGAGAGAGAAAGAGTCCTTGATCAACAGTTCCTAATTTCATGTAAATATCCTTCCTTACCTTAGTGCTGTCTTCGGTGGCTGTTGGTCCAGGTGGTCCAGCTAGTGCTGGTGGGGGAGCTGGCGGGCTTGGTTCACTTTTCACAACAGCAGGGCTTGCTTGGACAGTCTGTTCTGACGCATGTGCATCTTGTGCTTTCTGTCCTGGAATATCAGACCTCTGAATCACGTGACTGCCACTTCCACTTCCGGGACTAAGAGGTCCGGGTTTGTTGCTCAGTCCTCGTTTGGTCGCAGGGGCATCAGCCACGCCTCCGGCAGCAGCATTGGAGTTGATGAAGAAACCAAGAGGCAAGACCTCGTTCCAATAATTATCTTCGAGACATCGATCGTCGCCTTCGCCACAGAGGTCGCGTCTTGATCTTTGTTGAATATCTCCAATGGGTGTAGCGAACTGAAAATGTACACCAGGAATATTGATATGATATTTTTAGCGTTTTATTCTTTAATACAACTCACAACTGAAAGGAATCGACACAGCTAAAAGCTGGCCCTGACCTAGCCTGCGTGCAGACTTGACTATCCTAAAGTGTAGCCTGCGTGCAGACTCGACTATCCTAAAGTCTACACTTTAGGATAGTCGAGTCTGCACGCAGGCTAGCCCTGACCAAGTTAAAGATGTAGTCCTTTGTTATCTACTACCTTTGTTTGACACGTGCTGTTTGACTGTGTAGCTGAAAAATGTGTGTGTGAGTGTTTCTTTAACCTATTTATAGCTTCTGGTCGATTGTGTCGAGTACCTTTAATTTAGTATGCCGCTGTTCGCTAATAGTAATCTTGAAAGTTCCAGTTTTGTTATTAAGGGCTGCTCTTTCAAGCACAATTTTGGCGATATTTAGCAGATTGTCATAAACTTTAATGAGCACTGATGTCCTGAAATAAGCTCAAATTAGGCGTGAAATGAGCTGATTTACAAATATAGGCTATGAATATACTATTTCAACATGTGATTCATAAAAGTCCTTGTAAACTTGCCCTATCATTTACGAAAGCTACAGATAATATATTTGGTGCGTCAGTGATTGGTATATTTTGTGGAGTAATATTTTTGCGAAGAAAAAACAAATCAGATTAGTCGCTTTTTGATTTCTTATTGCAGAAAAAGATCAGGTCAAAAATCAAAATTTAGTTGATTAAAAGTCGGTTATTTCTTTCCATAGTACTTGACAGCTTTGTCTTGAGGCGATTTCATTAAAAACGTGCCTCATCTAGCTGGATGAATAGTGATCTCCAAAAAAGTTTGAAATTCTATGAAATAACTTGGTACTTACTGCGTATGCTAAAAATGTTAGCGCCAAACAAATAGACGGTAAATGTAACCGAGGCTCCATGACCTGAAAGGAAAAGATTGATTCAAAAAGAGGCCTAAAGTGAATTTTAAGGTTGTTAAAAACACCTATATGGTCACGCTTTGCAAAGAGAAACGTAATGAATATTTATAGTCCTAGCGAATAAAAAGCTGAAAGATCTGGTGCCTTGTTAATGTTTTCTTTGCTTGATAACTTCAAAGTGAAATGTTTCCAGAACATTCCTTGCAATTAACGGAGTCCTGTTCTTCCGAATGGTTGCAAGCTCGCTCGAGCCTTTGACATGTTTGTAGGCAATCAATCAATGTTAGATTCTGCAACGAGATATTCTAAAGTTGCCAAATAAATCTGCCAAGAGATTCATCTTTAATATCAAGCTCAACTTTCTCATTCCCTGCCTGCTCTTCAAAGGCTTGGCTTCAAGTTTATTTGAAAAATCCTGATTGTTCCTTCAACAGCAAACTAGATAATACGACATTGAGAAACGGTTTCTCGCCTTTTTTGCTCCTCCACGAATAAACAGTATCCTTCTTCGCAATTTCCTCTTCAGCCTTCTTCACCTCAACTCTTCAAGACATTTCAAACAACCAAATAGCCCACACAATTCCTTTATTTTACAGATGGCCTGATTTCTGTTGCAATACTCGCAAAAAGGCCTTATCCTGAGCCTTCATTACTTATTCTTACTGCAGTAATTTGTGATCAGCCAAGCATGACGAGATATGGTTCAGACCGTGCTCCTGCCTAGCCATGTGTTACCAGGGACTTATTGGACGAGTTTTTGATATGCTATAATCTCTTAGCTTTTAATTGAAATTTGGGATCTATACCAGCTATCTTTTTCTCGTTACACCAGCAGTTATTATGAGGTTAAAATAACAAAGTCAATATCCGTAATTTGGGTAGACAGAATAGCCTATTTTTTGTTTATGATTTATTTGTCATTGTCATTGTTTATAATTTCACCTTGCCCTGGTTTAACTTTATTTGTAATTTTCTTTGCCCCTGACGTTTCCAGTTATGGGGCAGAATAAATAACGTCCTATCTCTTTGAGCATTGAATATTTGGAAATGGTGTTTTGCGCGAAGCGAGAGTCTGGTGAATTAAAAGGGATTCGACATAGCCTTACTGAATAGCCACGTAGGTTAAAGGAAACGCCTACACACCTATTGTTTCTTCGGCCGCACAATTAAATGGCACGGTCAAAGTTATCAAGTACAACTGAGTATATCTTTAACTTGGCCCGGGTCGCGGGTCAGCTTTTTTAACAACGTCAATTCCCTGTAGCATTGAGCATTTGGTTCTTGGGAATAGAACTTCTGTAAATTTGCAACTATAATAGAATCAACATATATGTATATATTTCATACCCTGCTTATTTTTAAAGCGAAAGCAGTATTACTTATTTGCAAGTTGGCAGTATGATTCTTGGTCGCTGTAGAAGCAACCGGTTGCGTGAAATCTACAGCTTTTGGGTATCTGCATTGGCTCAAGAGGTAGGATCAAAAGGTCAAGTAGAAGATACAGCAAATGTTTGATCAAAAAAGACCAGCAGTCTGTCCTTGCTTTTTTTACCATTATTCATCTTCAAATAATGACTGAAGGGTATCTCTCCGATAAGCTAAGAGCTACAAAGCTTGAGATACATTCTGTATGAAACAAGCGCCACAAGGCAGTCGAGGATATATGTAGAGATCAATGGATGACCGTATAGGGACCATATTGTTGAAATGAAATTAAAATATTGAGCTTTTCTTGCTTACCAGCGAGCAGGCAGTGCGTAAATTTTCCTTCGTTTGGCCTAACTTATTTTCGACTACATCATTTAGGCCACCATTTAGATTTCGAGGCCATGTGAACTTGCAGAGTAAATTTATGAACTTGTATGTAAATGCTTGTTTTATTGAACTTGTTTGTAAGTGCTTGTATCAGTGATATTTTGATGTTTATTGCTGCCAGATAAACGTCAGCTGTATACTTTGAATCTCTGGTCACATTGACAGGAATAGGACCGTTCTGCTGCACAACCTACTAGGCTGCCATAAATTTCAAAGGCTGCCTCAGGTTCGCTTTGCAACCATAGATTTTTATGAATTTCCAAACCCAAAAGCTGAAATGTTAAAAGTTCAGCTGCTATAATTCGATAGAAATTTAGGTAGCTTTTAGCTGTAGGAAAGCCTCCAACATTTCAAATCAGTGACAACATGACTGCTGGCAAGTTTTGAGCTCCACCTTTATATTCATCCCAAACTTTCGTCTGAAATTGAATTTATGTTAACTGATGCAAGTTACATTACGATTTTATGTTTGATTATATACTGTTTCACTTTATAAGCAAACCAAGGAATAGAATAATGTTTTGCAGGGCAAAAATTTGAATTCAAAGTTTAGCTATGCAAGCAGGTCCTGTAGGGTATAACTGCAAAATTAGAAGAATATTCACTACAAATCTGCAACAGACTCTTACCTGGCGATTGTCTTCGAGCTTTCAAGTCAGCATATAATTCCAAATTCCTTTTTTGTTATTTTTTCTTTAGTGAATAGCGAAAATTAATTTTTTTCGCTAATACAAATACCTAGAACTATAGTTTTAGAAACTGTGTTTATCAGTTGATTGAGTCACGTCATGAGTCAGTGACCCCGAACAATAGAACAATTGCTCTAAACAATAGGACAATAGAATGATGCCACATGCAATTGTTCGGGTTCAGGCGTTGATTTAAAGTGCTTAACTCAGACCCAAACGCTTAGCTGCACTGCTTGTTGCTTTTCATGTCTATGAATCTATTGTTTTTTTGAAACTGTTGTTCGTTATTGGAGTCCAGTAAACAAGTAATCAAGCGTATAAATTCATTTAGGCCCATTTCAGGTTTTGCGTCTTCTGGATTACTTTTCGTTTGAATACCAAGCAATTAAGTTGACTCATTTTGATGTCTCGCCTCTATTTCACCTCTTACATGCAATAACTACCTTGCAGAGCTCAAAATATCTGTATTTCGTTACTTTAATTACGTAAGACGAGTCTACAAATTGATTTAGGCCCATTTCAGGTTTTGCGTCTTCTGGATTACTTTTCGTTTGAATACCAAGCAATTAAGTTGACTCATTTTGATGTCTCGCCTCTATTTCACCTCTTACATGCAATAACTACCTTGCAGAGCTCAAAACATCTGCATTTCGTTGTTTTATTTACGTAAGACAAGTCTACAAATTCATTTAGACCCATTTCAGGTTTTGCGTCTTCTGGATTACTTTTCGTTTGAATACCAAGCAATTAAGTTGACTCATTTTGATGTCTCGCCTCTCTGTCACCTCTTACTGTGTCACCTCTTACTTACCTTGCAGAGCTCAAAATATCTGTATTTCGTTACTTTAATTACGTAAGACGAGTCTATAAATTCATTTAGGCCTATTTCAGGTTTTGCGTCTTGTAGAGTACATTTCGTGCAGCAATCAAACATCCAAGCAGGAGTATTTGTGAGGTGTTGTCTCTATTCACGGCAGATATCCCAATACATGCATTTTAAAAAGTTTGTTGAAAGTAAGGTTGAAGCTATCTCTTCATTTAGGCCCATTGCAGATTTTGCATCTGGTAGATTACTTTTCGTACGCTAACAAAGTGTTCAAGCAAAGATCATTGAGCTTACTTCTTTCAATTTCACATTTGACTTACTCTACATATGGTTGCAGGACAGCCACTAGTTGGTTTCTATTTTGAATTTGTGTTGATAGTCAGCAAAGATGAGAAACAGTTGACAATCACGTATTCTAGGGAGAGAACAAATTTTCTGCAAAATGGGCCTCTTTGTGAAACATAAAGTCGTTTTTCAAAAAGCAAAAGCTATGAGGTTACAGTTTCGGCAAAATCGGCATCTTTTTGAAATACTAAATTTTACGGCTGAAATAATCTTGGCCCCCTGTCTATTCACAACATCAGTGCTGCAAGTGTGTAAGATACAAACTGACAGCCTGTATGGTCATACCTCCAGCCTGCGGACACCTCCAGTCTGCGGACAACAAGCAAAAACTCTTGTTTTCATCAATAGAAAACCGTAAATCCACTTGATTAAAATTGATTAAAATTTCATTTCGATATTCTGATAGTGCATGTTTCAAACTACTTTTGTTATGAGTCATAGGTTCGTACGCTATTTCTAAGTGGTGACGATTACCAGTTGAATGATAGTGTCCGTAGTGTCCGCAGACTGGAGGTGCGATTCCATATCTAATGTAATCACGTTAGCAGGACGTCGCAAGTTCAAAACTCGCTCTTGTCACACTTTTTCCATTTTTCCATTTGTCGAAAATGAGAGACATATGATGTTATTGTATACCTAATCATCAATAGTTATTCTGAAAAGAGTTTTAATTTAACGTTATTTTATTCATTTTGAAGAATTTTCGAATGTGCAAAAACAGTGATAGAAGTTCTCTCGAAAGCTCTAACGCCACTCGATCGAACTTTTCGCATGAAAATTTATAAAACTATCTCTCGATCTAGGCTCTTTTGTAGAATAACTAAAAGGTTGTTGACATGAGACAATTACAAAACTGTCAGACTGATTACGATGAGTCCCAGTAATTTCTCATCAAAACAAGACTTACATCTGAAACCGCTCATACTGTGGAGATCGTACTGTTTACATAGTTACAGCTTTCGACAGCCCATCAGCGATAACTATGACCATGTAATCAGCCTAGGAAACTGTCAATTAAACGAGTTAGTTTGGATCCATATTTGATGTATTATGGACGATTTTGAGCCTGATTTAAGGGAATCTAAGCATATTTACAAGCCTTTGAACAAAATAGTCGTGCAAAGACAATAAACGTTGACACGCGCCGAACCATATTTGGGTAACTAATCTATGTCCTATGTCAGCAAGAAATACTAATATCTGATTGGCTAGTATTTGTCTGCGAGTGGCTGGAGGCACTTTTATATGCTTAGATCCCTTTGAATATGTATCGCTAATTTCAACAAGAAATCGTTTGAGAGGCGTCTCAACAAACAAACATACACCCAGAAAGTATTTTTCACGTTTATTCTGAAGCCAAATCCTCGTTCTGCAGAGATACTGAAGTTGCTATACTTTGATTCAATTATCTCAGCGAATATTGAGCCGATTTTTCTAAACAAGGTATCAAAAATTAAGTTGAAGCTCCTCTTTTATATAATAGGTAAGTTGGAAATGATTGAATTGGATGCTCCTCCGCAGCAACTGTTTAAACCTGTGCTAATATTGTATGACATCGTAAAGGGAACCGTCTGTAAACGATTTCGTTGCTCAACGCTGTTTTCAAGTTCTGTACCACACGATAACTGTTTCATTGACAAATATACCCGGTGTCCCCAAAACAGTAAACAGATTTGGTTGGTCCTAGCGATTAGAATATAGCTTGTATCAATGGCTAATCATCTTCAAAATGTTCCTCGATAACTTGATCATAGAAGCTTGATTGTTGTTGTTGTTGGTGCTTTGAGAGTTGAAGTATTAATATTGAAAGTTCAAATTTGCCTCCATCACCAAACCAGAGCTTTGGCCTTTTGGCCTAAAGAACCGCGAATAAGTCGGCACTGGCCTTGATAAGTTGTGAACAGTTTACGGCAGGTGTTGAAATATTGAATATAAATGCAGAGAAAAGTAAGAAGGAAAAGAGAGCAAGAGATATTGTAAAATCAAATTTTCGTATATCGACATAGCTACGTGAACACACAAAAATGACGACTATATGATATCAAACGTGTACATTAATAAATAAATTGGTTTTTATTTATGGCTCAACATTGTCCTATCGAACAGTGATTCCTCTCACCAGAGTTTATGTTCAGTTTATGTCTATACAACAATATATGCGAACGGACAAAGTATAACCTTGTCTTTATGGATCTTTATAAAAATATAAACTTAACAGGACACTGAGAATCTAAGTTTGTACACCATTCTTAGCTTGTACTCTTCCCCGAACAGAAACCAAACGAAGATCGATTCTACCTAATTACAAATTTGTTTACTATCGAAAGAACTTCCTAATCTCTCTCATTATTTTAGAAATTCATGTGTATTGGTTATTAATTTACATTTATAAGTGATAGTTTTCAGAATGCACTGCACATCTTTTCTGTATTTCCTAAAATTAGCATCTTTCTATTTACTTTTGACGGCCTACAAGCGTAATCTAGGGCTAATAAAACTTAGGCCTGTTTCTCGAATGTTCTTTGCTACGTTTCTGTTGTGGTAGAGTACATGCAACCGTATGTCATCGCGTTACAAACACACACACATCAAACATTAAAAAATTTACATTAATGCTAAGGAAACCTAGCATTGCGAGAGCTTCGAAGATGTTTTAAAATAAATATCTTCCAGTTCATATTAATAAGATAGTCTTTAGGTTAATTATTTTGACATTACGAAAATAGGCCATTTAGGCATTGGGGTGGTGTGGAGGTGGATAGGCCTAAGTAACTATCTACACATAGTTTTATCATAGATAAGAAAGGGTGTGAATAATCAATGTGAGAAGCATTGAGATTAATGTTTTACAAAGTTTATAGTCCAATACAACTGATTTCCAATGCCCATGTTGGTATTCTTAAAAAGTAAGCCTCTCTCCATCAGTTGTAAATTTGGCATTTTCATTTTGTTGATAAAATTCAGATCTTGATTTGCTCTCAATAAATTCCATCGAATGTCTCTAACGGCTATCTCGGAAAGATCTTTTGTCCTTGGTAGCCCGCTTCTTTTTCCTTTTACCACCCTCTCGCAAGATGTCTACGGCGTTCGCTTCGTCCGGGCTGCACTCGTACCAAATTTTTAGATATTTATACACATTTCCACAACTGTTATCGTCGAAGAAGATATTAGAGGCGACAACTTCACATGCCATTTCTTGCTTACATTGACCATCAACTTTGAGCCGTGTGTTTTCTGCGTTTGTCTCGCAGAGACGATCGCTTGTGAGCCCAGCTGGTACTTTCCCGCACGTTGCGTGGTCATCACGTCCCCAGAAAGCCTTGACAATTTTGATCACTTCGTACTGCTTGCACTGTACCCAGCCCTTTTCTCCTTCGCAGATGACTGTGAAGTTCTGTAATAGACGAAAGATTATTAGAAGGAGACAGTCTAACGCACGTGAAATATCACAGGCTGTGAATATCACAAGAAATTTTACATATCGTGAAAGCATGAAATATCACAGGCTGCAAATGAGATGAGGACTGGAACAAGATTCTGCATCTAAAATCAGTCTCCCGTTAGATACTGCCTCTGCGAAGGAGAGTGTCCTTGGCAACCAGCATGCATTGCTGCCCTATTTATAAAGATGGCATAGTTTCATGCTGCATGAGCATTATTTCGTGATGTCGCGAAGGTCAGCAGCACGTTGCATGTTTTATATCAGAAAGTCGAATTTCGCAAAAAGTTTCAGCTGGACGTAGCAAAGATGAGACTGCAATATTTCACCATTTGAGACATCGTGCAGTCGTGCAGATTTTTAATTCATTGAGCTGAAGTAAACATCTGACATTTACTTTAGAAAGGCGTCAATATGTCAAGGATTCATTATATTTTGTCGCCCGTGAAGTTATCCACTTTCTTATATGTTGTTGTGCTTTTTATTTCGACCAAATTGCTTATAAAAGAAGAAATATGGTAAGCATACGTACAGGCATAAGAGGTTCAGGTCCTGCTTGTCCAGATGGTCCAACAGGTCCAGGCAAACCGGGTGCTCCGGGTAAACCAGGGCTTCCAGGGAGACCAGCTACACCAGGGTCACCCTTCTCTCCAGGGAATCCAGGGGGTCCAGGTTGTCCAGGAGGACCTTGTGGTCCCATAGGTCCGGGTGTTCCATCTTCTCCAACGTGACCAGGAGCTCCTGGTGCACCGGGTAATCCAGGGGGTCCTGGTTCACCAGATGGTCCGGGTGGTCCAGGAGGGCCGGGTGGTCCGTTTAGGCCTTTCAAGAAGAATCCTAACGTAAGATTTTGTTCCAAAAGTTGACTGACCATAAGCTGGTCCAAAAAGGGCTGTGTAATTCTATCGCCTACTTTGGGCCAGTCCGGCAGAATTTGTTGTGAGAACTGTGAAATAGAAGATAAAGTGATATTACAAACCAATGAAATTATGATAANCACCCTTCTCTCCAGGGAATCCAGGGGGTCCAGGTTGTCCAGGAGGACCTTGTGGTCCCATAGGTCCGGGTGTTCCATCTTCTCCAACGTGACCAGGAGCTCCTGGTGCACCGGGTAATCCAGGGGGTCCTGGTTCACCAGATGGTCCGGGTGGTCCAGGAGGGCCGGGTGGTCCGTTTAGGCCTTTCAAGAAGAATCCTAACGTAAGATTTTGTTCCAAAAGTTGACTGACCATAAGCTGGTCCAAAAAGGGCTGTGTAATTCTATCGCCTACTTTGGGCCAGTCCGGCAGAATTTGTTGTGAGAACTGTGAAATAGAAGATAAAGTGATATTACAAACCAATGAAATTATGATAAATTTTTCATATTAGTAAGAACTTGCTGTCATGTCCGTACGATAAGGTTCCTCCACAGTACCCTTTCCATCTCTTAATGTTATTTAAATTGCATTCAATCTCTTTGTTCTATCTTTTAGCATTTAATACTTTGTAAACAGAATTGAATTTGAAGTTGAATTTGACTTTAAACGAGGAGTACGTTAACTTGGAATGAACGCAGATAAATGAGAATTTGCAGTTAAAATATCACGCTCCGAAATTACGCAGCAAACACCTGCACATTTGCATCGTTACTCTCTCGTTCCGAAAGAGACAAAGTTTAGAATGGTGTTGTTAAACATTTGGAGGACAATTTTGATGATATTATTTTGGTTAACTTTAGGCCTAAATTTCCGTACATTCCTAAATTTTAAAAGGGCCGAAAATGATTAACACATTGAACCAACAGCGAAGTTTCCAGATAACCGTAAAAATATAAAACCGATATACTATAGCGAGTGGAAAAAATGTGAAAACCAACGAATTGGAATGTTTTGAAATGTTTGCCACCTGCTAAAAATGCATTGCGATGGATCAAACTTTCGCTATCTTTTGTTACTTTATTTGTGTTTACAAACAAAGATAAGGGGTTTTAGAATCAATATTTCACGAAATTACTTCGCAGTAAATAGTATCAGTGACTGAAATATGGATTTATTATTTCATTCTCCGCGAATCGTAGAGGAAACGCTTGGTAATGTCCACCATTTTGGGTCAGCCATCTAATACATAATTAATTAGCTGATCTTTTGACTTTGCTGCCGTGATTTGTTTGCTTAAATTAATGGGCCTAAGTTTCATTTTCGTTTAATCCTCTTGGTTTATTGGATTCAGATAAGCTATTGCTTGAAATTTAACCCTCCGAATTCTGAGTTCTCACTGTTTCCGTTGGTTCAAAGTGTAACTCTCCTCCTATTTTCTTCAGGATTTCCAGGCTGATTTCAGTCGAAGTATCTTCAATCATTCGGCCTACATCTTATCTTGCATTTATATGCAATTTTTTTCCCTACATTACTTACGTCTATTTGACATTCAACTGTTTACATCTTGTCAAGCGTTCTTAACTTTCCTAAATTGCCTGTTTTGTTATGATCGCAATATTCAGTTCAATGTGGTCCCAATGAATCAGAACAGAACACAAATAGCAAAACTTTTATCAGCAATAGACTTTCTTAAAAATGTGAAAAACTTATCCCCGCTTCTAAAGTACAATCCTTGGTTCTCTAAGTAGTTTGAGTCTTTGAAAGGTTTGCCAATAAGAACAAGAGTATATGCTTTCTTTCTAACTATATTTCAGAGAAAAATCTGTTGACATACGTCGCTCTAATATGCTTATTGCAACGAGTATATTTATTTGATCATGGTATTATTTATTGGATAAAAATTTTGCTGTGTTGTTCTTCTCAAATAGCTACTGAAATGTTGAATACTTTATGAAACTAGTGGTTTAGGGGAAACGCAAACTATAGATGAAAATTTCTTTATTTTTGATGCAACTTTATTTTCTTTTCGTGTGAAATAATAAAATGATCAAATGATACTAAAGAAAAGATGCAAGGACATACCGTGTAACCTATGGTTGCTGCAATGAACAGCGTGACGAGGCATTGATGCCCTCTCCTCCAAATCATGATCTGGAATTGAAAAATCTGAATTAGTGTTCTTCATAAATCAATAAAGAATCATTGCTAAATATCCAATAGTTATTGCTTATGATAATCTATTTCTAAACGTTCATATTCATGTTTCAGGTTGTTGACACAAATGTTATCTGAGCATCGTTGAAAATACCGATAACAAAGGCACATTTGTTTACTTGTTGTGTCAGAGATTGGCCTCAAGGATATTCAATCATGGTAAGGCCTATCTTTCTCTCTTTATTTATGTGCCATCCCACAGGGCTCATGCACAAGCCTTTACTGCATTGTTGAGGCTGCAAATAAGGTATGCAGGCTATCTCAAGAAATTTGTTTGGATGTGCAGCTCCAGTGTGCAATCTCTGCATCGAGGTAAATACTGCAGATCGGGTAACTCGCATATTCCAACTCCATCAGAATAACTATTTCGTCCTTCCTTCCATCATGTTTAGAAATCAAGGCTATGCTTTGAATTTGGAAGCCATTTTATCTACACTTGATAGGCCAGTGATGAATGTGTCTCAGCTAGGTATTTTAATCTCATCAAATTCGATAAGAAACACACAATCTGAGTGGCATCAACTTTGTAATTATGGAGAATAAAATCTGTTCTCTTCTTGCAAATAATAATGGCAATTTCCAAGCGTTACACGAAGGCCATCCATCAACAATAAACTGCAGTAAACCCAAACCATAAAATATGAAGCTGAGAAGCTTATAAAAATCCTTACTTTAGCTGATTAAATATGGCGTTGCACGCTTTCCAAGTGATGGTTAATAATGTAAAGTCCTCTCTGTAATATCCGTTGGTCTTTGTAATAATTTAGTGTAATATAGAATGAAGGTTTTCTCCTATCAAATGTTACAATGAATCGATAGCGTCTCGTAGAAGCATCGGTCCCCAAGAATACGCTCTGACGTTCGATTGCTTGATCAATAGCTGCTGGTTGTCCGATTGATGAGGTCACTCGTCAGATATTCAAGTCAGACTCCGAAAACATGGAACCAAGCGAAGCTTCCTCTTTTTCTAAAACTCCCCAATAATTATCCCCTGATCGTGAATATATTTCATCCCGTGAAACAATATTCTCCAGCTCTATCAAAATGTTTCAAAAGAAATAAATTTTAAAGGGCCTATGTAAAAGATTTTCTTCCTACGGGTATCGTGACCTCGAAAATGTAACCTCGTAGGCTCAAGATTTTCCTTTACTTTAGAACATTATAATTTGAATAAAAAAGTAGAAAAGCGTTTCTTACCTCTGCAGAATTGTTCCTCGCCTCCTTTATTGGAAATACGATCTTTTCAATTCTTTATAATATCATGAGAGGTTCTAGCAGAAGCACCTCAAATAACTCTAATTTCAAATTTCTGTCCCGACTCTCAAGCGCAAGCTGGACGCATGCGTGAAATTCGTTGATTTGAATTGACGTGGCATTACTATTGGTTTGCCCAATGAACAGCATTGCGTCACTGCATGTTCACTGAAACGAGCCAATCACAGGCCCGTGTTTGTTAATGGGCTATTGTTCAGAACAATAGAGATTGTTGATCAACTCCTAACTGAGGTAATGTTTAAACCGGCTGTTTATAGGAACTCGGTCATGCGCGTAGATTTTCAACCGCAAACACCCGTTGACCTATTGAGCTTTATTGGCCTTCTAGTTAACAAGAACAATTGACTAGGCTATATGGCCTCTTTTTCATGACCCTGTTTGGCATTCTCAATTGAGCAATTTGCAATCGAGTCTATTGCTTATTTAGTTTTGGAAGTCCTTTATTTACGCGTGTCAATAAGAGGCTGTTGCCCCATTAGTAAATAAGGTGGCTGTCGTTTCTGGACCTGGCCTCGTTTGCTGGTAATATACAGTTATTAGGGGATGTCTTTGCAACTGTTGCGTTTCATAAGCCGCATTTAATGCGAGGCTAATTAGAAATGTACACTGCAGCACATCACTGTTGTACTGTCGAGCAGATGTGTACCACTGGAATGTTGCACTGTCTCATTATATTTGGTTTTTTTGGTAGACTAAATCTCTGTTACTTGAACACAGTTTCGAAGTTAGTGAAGCCGGCTTGTTTATATTGTAGAACATTGGCATTTCTAGTCATGCACAAGTTATTTTGTCGCTTTAGACTCATTTTCCGAGCAATGATTTGTGAATCCAAGCTCAATCTTATCGAGTTGGTTGTTTTGGATAAATCCCCACCTTGTCTGATATTTCTTGTGGTGATAATATTTCTACATCTGAAGTTTTTTGTGTCGCTTTACGGACGGCATTGTTCCCTTCCAAATTTGTTTTTGCAAACATAAAACCCATGATTACAGAAATCATTCATGCAAAATATTCTGCGATAGATTTTACGTTACTCTTTAGGGTAGCCTTAAATTCAAGCTGAAATGTTGACTATGGCAACTATTGTAGCCAATTTTATGTAGAGGTGCAGCCAAAATTATTCCAAAGTGGCTTGCGCGAACATTTACTGTTCATAAAGTACACAAAAGTTTGTTTCCCTGTTGATTATCAGGGAGTTTTGACATAAGAGATAAGAGTGGTATTCTAAATCGAGTTTGACGGGGGTGTGTGGGTAAAGTCTTTGAAGGGACTAGAAATGCCTAATACCGATTAAGAAATATTATTTTGGTTTTTCATGTCATTTTCAAATTCTTCAAGGAAATTAGCCCTTCAGCATCAATTTGGTATAGCGTATTACGCTTATTCCTTTGATTTTCATACCCAAATTCCGAATCTTTAGGCGTCAAAAGATCAAATAATTTTGACAGCGTCAGATCAAATGATTACGAAAATCCAAATAGAATAATTATTAAAACTGACAACCCGCTTCGCTTATTTTCTGCACAGTTGCTTTGTTGCAAACCTAAAGAGTCTTTTATTAATCGTCATGGTTCATTGGTCATTGGGTAACAAATTACCCGTTCACCTCGATTCATGCCCAACCAAACTTCAGGTTATAAACAGTTTTTGATTAAAACTGCGAAAATGTTCATTAAATTTTGCATCCGTGAACCAAGATTGATTTTGAATTTTCTGATTAAATTCAGAATTGATCTGCTGTGTTTTTGTTCAGTTACTTCTAATTTTGACAATACTTTGGATCAGCAATAGACCTTTTAGCTTTTCTACAAAAGAGTCTGATTCGAGAAATGTTTTCACCATTTTTATAAAGGTTCGACTGAGTGACCTTAGAGCTTCTATCACCTTTGTGCACATCCGAAAATTCTGCAAAATGTGTAAAAATAACCTATGCTTCAGACTCTTTTTCAGAATTGCTGAAAGGTCTGTTGAAAATAACAAAGATATTGAAAATAGCACATTTGATTTGTATGCTCTGAATAGCTCTTTTTGAAGAAATTGAGGCTCATGAAGAGGAAATGAAAGTAAAGGTTGTTTAAAACTTGAAAACAAGGATGTGAATAGTAGCAGAAGCCAGAACTAAAGTAAAGTCTGTTGTGAAGCAATACCGTACTAAGAGAAGGCTAATGGTAGAAAAAGGCATATGTGGCACCAGATACCATCATCACTAAACGGTTGGATCTTTGAGATGATCTGCGTGGTACCTCTACAGAATCTTTTCCATTTGTCCCTTTCTTGTGCCTCTCTAACTATCCTGACAATACTGAGTCCCGCATTGTTCTTTATATTGTCCTCGAATCTCATTTTGGGCATCCCACGTTTGCGTTTTCCATGTGCCATTCTAATGAGAAGATCGTACCCAAGTCCTTTCTTCCTTATCACATGTCCAACAAAAGAGAGCTTCTGTTTGTCGATATCATTATGCAGACATGGTTTTTGTTCCGATTTTGCTGATAATCCATTCGTTTGTACGTTTATTTACCCAGCTAACGCAGAGAAGAAGCACCAGATATAGGCAGACAAAATAGAAAGCCGTTACTGACGCAATATGATANTCCCTTTCTTGTGCCTCTCTAACTACCCTGACAATACTGAATCCCGCAATGTTCTTTATATTGTCCTCGAATCTCATTTTGGGCCTCTCACGTTTGCGTTTTCCGTGTACCATTCTAATGAGAAGATCGTACCCAAGTCCTTTCTTCCTTATCACATGTCCAACGAAAGAGAGCTTCTGTTTGTCAATATCATTAAGCAGACATGGTTTTCTTCCGATTTTGCTGATAATCCATTCGTTTGTACGCTTGTCTACCCAGCCAACGCGGAGAAGAGGCACCAGATATAGGCAGACAAAATAGAAAGCCGTCACTGACGCAATATGATAATAAACAGAAGCTAAAAAATGAAATTGACAAATATTTACAATAACTGATAAGCCAGAAAAAGGAACAATCAGTGACTAAATCAAACAACTGGTATAAAGATAGATAAAGATGATTTCTTTGACAACAGATAAAATACAACGCAATTTAGCTGGTTAGTTAAGAATTACAGCAGTAGGTTTTTGAGAAATACTGTGCGTGAAATGACAGACGCAACTTGTAACTAAGGAATAAGAAATAAAAGAAGGTTGTGTATCATTATAATCATCATTATCATTCATCTAGTTACAGTACTGTAGGGGAAAGAAATAATTATACTAGCTTTAGAAATAAGTAGTTAGATTGTAGAGAGGAGATATGACATTGATTGAAAGCTGAACAATGTAAGAGACAATGAACAATGGAAAAGACAATAGAGTACCAAGTGAATAGAACGATAGATGACTGAACTAAATTTGGTGGCGAGAAACATTGATCGAAAACTGAACAACGTAAGAGACAATGAACAATGGAAAAGACAATAGATTACCAAGTGAATAGAACAATAGATCTCTAAGCTAAATTTGGTGGCGAGAAAAATTCCATTCATTCATTCATTGTGTTGCTATTTCTTGAATTGCAATTAAGAGTTATGAATAAGTTGATATTTGAATTGAAAGGATTTTCAGTGAAAATTTTCTTATTAGCCCTGATTGAATTTAAAACTGGATTTACAAATTTTCAACTAATTTTATTGGCTATAACATGTCGTCAACGTCACTCAAAGAGCAAATCCTTTCTTGCTAAATAATAGAGATGTAGCACACAACAATCTGCAACCAGGAAAATTCTGTTTAAGATGTTTATTAGTGATTGAGACAGAAAAACAATCGAGAACCTCTTCATTCGTTCATTATAACTTTACAAATATTTATGAACATTTCTACTTCCATATTTACATTCAATATTGTTCTAATTTTCTAATTCTTGGTGACAATATTTACTATCATACCCGTCATTATTCTCCTCTGCAGGGGTATTGGGCTTACTCCGCAAAGGCATTCAACTTACGCTCTTCTCACTGAATTGAATTGAATTGAATTGATTTTGTTGAAAGAGCGAAACTACGACTGATGTATTGAGCCTACAAAAGCATCTTAGAAATCAATGAAATCTCCTAATATTTGTAGCCTTTGCGGTGGAGAGGGTCTGTGCAGCAGATATCATATTTACAAACTTTCATTATACTACAAACTTACCCTGTTAAACCCTTAATATCTCCCTTATCTTTAATGACTTAGAGTTACTCTTTATACTTACTAAACACTGTCACAATGTGGGTTGGCTATTTATTGACAAGATATGACACACAAAATCGGCCACGGTTTGTTTAAACCCAGTTAAATTCAAGTGATCAATCTCTTGAAAAGAACATCCTTTAAATTTTGAACATGATTTGGCCTTGAAAACTTTTTCTATCAAAAACTTGTGCCATGAATGCGAGAAGTATTATAATACTAAAATTTCCCCAAGATTATGGTCGTATGACTTGAAATGGGCGAAGCAAGCATCAACTGATTAAGACTATCATCAGTGCAGTTTGCAATAGGGCAGCCACGAGGAATTTCAAGACTGCAAGAAAATTAATGCCTTACATGCCCTTTATCTTTCCCGTTTTCTATGAAACCCTTTATGAACTTCAGACATCGGCGATATCCCTAAACTTTTGTGGACATTCCCTACGTTTCTGAAAATATTTTATCCAGGCCAAGATTCCCAAATGTTGAAAAACCATCACCCACTAACCCATTAATTTTGACAAAATTTTCTCATGGTGACTTGAACAAATCAGCTAATAACGTTTCGATAGAAACTGGTCCAACTGTTTGTCTGAAAAAGACATCTTCCAATGTTTTTGGGCTGATCCCTCGTAATGATGGCAGCAATAGAATCAATTTTCCAAATCTTTGTTTCTGTTCTCTGAAATGATGTCTGATGTGATCGCCGAGCATTACTTGGGCTTGATCTTGGCAGCTTTCAACATGATGTGGATCTCGAAGTCCACGAGAATCTGAGGAAGAATGTGAAGATTGGCTTGTTAGGTTGTTGAGAAAATGCCCAGAAAAGTTAAAGGCGATGTAGAAAGAGCTCGTGGGGAGATCTCAGGCAATTAATTGGCCTTACATTGCGATCTTTTCAAAGACTTACCATTATAATCATGAGGTATATGTGTTCGTTTCGGATTTCACATTGGAATTCACATTGGGATTGGGATGAAAGCATTAAAGCTGAAAAATTAGGGATTGAAATCTTTGAAAGAAAGAATGAGAGAATATACGGCTCATTGATATGAAGCCCAAACACGGAAGAATGAAAAAGTTTATCAAT
>REGL01000509.1:162189-176422 GCA_004194395.1 Aurelia aurita complex sp. Pacific | reverse complement strand
TCTGCCTCGGCATTTTATTTATTTTGTGCAGAAGCCAATTGGGAGGGGATTCAATTCTCGTACTTTTTAGGTGTAATTAAAACACTTACTGCTCAGCTTCTGTACGAAAAAAATAAAATGCCCGAGGCAAAAGTTTAGATATATCCTTCTTCTTTCGATGTGTGCTAATATTTGCTCTTTAAAACCATTTCTGGAATGCACAACGAGCGAACTAGCGACCCGGTTTCAGGGCAATTTTTGCGGCTTGCTTTGTTTTTGTTTATGCCTTGACCAACCGCATGGAATTCCCTTTGTCTGCAATCACAAATTGCTTTGTATCTAGGTGTCAATAAAAAGTAGCGAGTTCTATTGTAACATTATCTGTCTTTGTTATTTATGCGTTCATAGATTCTTTTTCATTCATTTATTCATCCATTTATTCGTCGATTCTCTTGTGTATCAATTCACACATTCACTCATTTGTTTCATTCTCCATGCATTCATTTATTCATTCGTTCATCTTTTCATTCATTCAAACATTCATTCATTCATTCATTCATTCATTCATTCATTCATTCAAACATTCATTCATTTATCCATTCTAAAAGATACTTTTCAACAACTTTACTTACCATATTTGAAGAGGATGATAGCTTTCAAGAATATGAATTCCTCCTCAGTGATTTTGAGTGCACGAAACTTGGATGCCAATTCTTGAAACCTTCGCAATTCCAACGATATTTTAGCAGCCCTGTCAGGATCTGTAGGCTTCTTTTGATTAACGAAGGGTGAAAGTAGAAAATTCACATCAAGGGGTAGATTCCATTGCATTGCGAACAGGATGAACAACTCTCGCCAAGACTCTTCTAGTAATATAATCTGATCTCTGAAGGGCAATTGTAAAAAGGCTGGCACGTTTCTTGCCCATGTAACTGATAAATACAACAATCTAGCTGCTGATTCATAGATGCCTTCAACTGAGTGATGATGATGATGATGATAGGGTGATTGCGTCAGTTGTGATTTGTGATTATGAATCACTGGCATCGCGTATGATGTCATGATAAGGGGACTTGGCATACTCCCATCATGAGTAGTAAAGCTTGATATGTAATCAGCTCTTGCTCGTAGGTAATGGTATTCTGCTGCTTCTGATGCTGTTGCGGGGAGGTCACGGATGCGGGCGGTATTTGGTTGTCGTTCTTGCTGTACGGCTGTTTTGAAAGAGAAATTAGACATTCAAGATCACATTGCACGCAGAATGTTTAGAGTGGCAAGTTATCTGAAAAGCAAAGGCCAAATTTTGCAAAGCAAAAGATTCAGGTTTCTGAAAAGACAAAGCGATTTGCCTTTCTGAAGAATAGATTTCACAACTCTGAGTGCACTTAATCAAATCAAAATAAACAGAGAAGGAAAAGAATTATAATTGACTGCATCGAAGGCTGTCAAATCGCTTCTTAATCACACTTGAATCTTTTGTTTTGCAAAATTTACCCGCGTTGGTGTGTGAGGGATTTTGGTCGCACCCATAATTTGGCAGAGAACAATAACCTGTTTTGAAAACAAAGGAGAAAATAGTACTTTACGATGGACGGATCCACCACGGCGACGTGAAGATCCAATGTTTTCCTACCTTGGTTTTGCCCTCATGGAGGCGTATTTTAAAATCAGACCTAAGGAATGAGGGTGCCTAGCTGCAACGCCTGCAGTTTGCATCGATAGTTTCGATAATACGAGAGCAGACGAACACAGAAGGAGAACAAACATGGTACTTTAAACATTTAATTGATGCTGAGCATGCTTTAGTCAACAAAGGACTGGAAGTATGTTGCGAAGGTTGTTGATTATTGGGCATTAGGCCATGACGGACAAAAACTAAAGTAGGCCAACATTTGATCTTCACGTCGCCCGTGGATCCACTAGCCTCGCTCCCTATATCATTAGGCAAAGTGTTCAGCTCTATGTCAGAATTCACTGATGATGCAATTGGATCAAGAACCAAATGTTTGCAATAATGTCAGTTTTACTCTTACAGGTAAAGTTTGTGAAATCACTGACAATTGTAGACTGTTTTAGTCCTGGATTTCCAATTACATTGTTGTTTTTTCTGGTGAGCCTTAGTTTGGCAAAGTTACTGTAACATTCGATTCTTAGATTATTCATCATTTTTCATTTTAGTATATTCAGGCATGTCCAATGACCGGAATGGGTCTGATGAAAAGTTGTGAAATTTCCTGGTGTGCTTGAAGTTCAGGTACCTTATTGCCATTATTCTTTTATAGGAACGCGATTCTCTCTACTTCAACAGAAAGATTCAGGTGCGTTATTTGTAAACAATGTTAAAGTACACAAGCTTTCAGCAGATGAACTGCGATGAGGAAGAAGAACCTCGACCACTAGAAGATTAGCCTCCGNGTGAAATCACTGCCAATTGTAGACTGTTTTAGTCCTAGATTTCCAAATACATTGTTGTTTTTGCTTGTGAGCCTTAGTTTGGCAAATTTACTGTAACATTCGATTCTTAGATTTCATTATTTTCCATTCTAGTATATTCAACCATGTCGAAGGACCGGAATGGGTCTGAGGAAAAGTTGTGAAATTTCCTGGTATGCTTGAAGTTCAGGTACCTTATTGCCATTATTCTTTTATAGGAACGCAATTCTCTCTACTTCAACAGAAAGATTCAGGTGCGTTATTTGTAAACAATGTTAAAGTACACAAGCTTTCAGCAGATGAACTGCGATGAGGAAGAAGAACCTCGACCGCTAGAAGATTAGCCTACATGTAGTCTTCCTGAACAAAGACAGCACGCATGCTACTAGAGGATAAGATACCCCATAATGTGACAATGTTTCAAGCTGAAAGTTGTAACAGAAGCTTTGATAAGGCTATTATCCTCAGAATGGACCAGCATGGTCCGAAAATCTATTGTATTTGTAAGGTGAAGACTTCAAGAATTTTTCTTTCGGCTTGAATTCATTTGAGCGATGAAGGGATAATCTGCAAATCTCCTATTTTTTAACGGGCGGTACACTTTCTTTGTTTATTCGAGAAGATTTGGGTTTAGAAGGCCGTTGCTGTAACTGCGCATAGGTTTCAATTATCACAGTGGGTCGGCAAAGTATTCCTTATTTTTAAACCACTGAATGCTTAAATGACACAATCTCTCATTTTAAGACTCTTTGTTTACGGTTAATAAGTTCAAATGAGCGAAGGAACTTTTTTAAGTTGTCAGAATGCTGAGTTAGAGCTATTGAAATGCGATAGTTTAACATGGCTTTAACGTGCGATTAGCGTGGATTTTACGTGCACGCACCTGACTAAGATGCACGTGGCGTGGGTCGGTCACGACTTTAAAAGTATCTTCTCGCGGGTCTTCTGAAACATTTCTGCGGTTTTTATCTTCCATGCATCGTCAGACCTGATTGGTGGCAAAGCATGAGCTGTACAGTTGTTAGCGAATTTCCTCACTCTTTTTTCGATGGATTAAACGAATTATTTTCACCGTTGCTGTGAGGAAGATTACACCAGTGGCAACCTAGCTTCCAGGTCAAACGAAGAACTTTTCAATTGCTAATAGCAAAGATAGGGCTGGAGGAGATACTCGGCCCTGTTTAGCCCAATCATGTCCCCATGAGTTTCGGATTGTTTACCCTACCTAAACAACGGCAGATTTTGTGAAACAAAGTTTCAAGTTACTTAATTGAACCACTAAAAAAGTTCCACCCCGTATAGAACAAAGACTAAAAGCTACCATTGTCCCAGTAAAATAGTCCTATTTAAAGAAAAGTCGACAACCAAAAAGCGACTGCCAAGCCTTTGATACATTTTTCTGTTCGATTTGTTTTGTCAATGACCCAAAAATATTTCAAACTGATAAAAACTCTGTTTACAATACTCAGAGTCAAAATATATTCCACGTTGAGAAAACCTAAATTTGAGATTTTCTATTATCCTTTAAATCTCTAATTATATTTTGCCGCTTATTTCTGTCCTTTATTGGCAAATCAAATGCTTGTATACATTTCGACCTAGCATTGGACGGTAGTTTTAGGATGCTGAGAAGCTGAGCTTATCAAAGCAGCGTCCTGGTCCTTCCTCTCGATGTGACCACACCTCGTGATTCCTTTGGCCTGGAATTACAGAGAGTTGGCAACTCTCCTTCACACTTTGTAGCAGGTTCGGCAGGGCGAGGACTCGAACCATCAACCTTCAGATTGGTAGTCAAGCGTGCTGCCACTGAGCCATCCCCGCTACATATGCGCGAAGAGATTGATCTGGTAATCATCATTGTGTTTTTGCAGTACGATTCAAAAGCCAGGCATCCCTAAAAAGAGCTAAACTTGCTAATTTTTAAAGCAGTTACAAGATCGGTTATATCTACCATGTGTCCCCAAAAAAGTACTCCCGTTTGAAAATCACCAAACTTTGATTACTGGTCTGTTCTTCAATTTTCTTTTTTGTCAAGTAGATCAAGGACCAAATTATTTACGCAGACATAGCGGATCCTGTAATTGGTTCAAGAATTAGCAAATTTAGCTCTTTTTAGGGCTACCTGATTTTGAATCATACTGCAAAAAAGCACCGATGATTGCCAGATCAATTTCTTTGTCCATGTTGTAAAGCTTTTAGTTTGGTCATAAATGACAGAAAGAAATGCACCCTATCATTAGAGACTTCAATGATGATACAAGATCTGAAAATTTTGACTCTTAGGCAAGATTGAGTATTTTGCTTAAAAACTATAGCTCAAAATAGGGTTTTTGAACGCGTAATTTTGCTACCTTGTGGTATCAAAAGGAAACATTTTATCACCTTTCAATATCTTTTGGCCTTTGAAAAAACGACTCAAAGAGAAAATTTTATCAAAGGTTTGATAATCAACTTTTGGTGATTTTTTAAACCGGAGTACTTTTTTTGGGACACCCGGTAGGAAAATAGTTTGGTCCTTGACCTACCTGACAGTGAAAGAAAAATGAAGATCGGCCTTGCAGTTACATTTTAGTGATTTTTCAAACAGGACTAATTTTCTGGGACACTTGGTATGATTGGCTACGATTATCTAAGTATGCGCTCAAAATTCTTGTCTGTGGCTAATGAATAAATTAGAAGGACTGGAAAAACTGAATAACCTATTGCTTGCTCGAACTCTACCGTTGTTAAAATTTATATTTTCTTTTGATGAGTTTGTTTTTGACCAAAATCGCATTCATATCCTCATTATTGGTCGTAATCTGCTCACAAGAAATCTCTGTTTCTTTAAAGTTTTCATAGGAATTTAAACTAAAAAGGAATACGCCCAGCCCATTCCTTTGCTAAACATTTCTCAAGCCTACTGTTACGAGAGTGGTATTAGTATCTTAAAGAGGACTCGTCAACTGTAATTCGCCTTTTTTGAACTACATACTGTGCAGTAATACCTGAGAACACGCCCCAGTGAGGGCTAACCAGTACTAATTGTTGTATTCTGTTAGAAAAATGAAATTTGCGGGAATCTCGTAGACATTGGCCCAGTTGCTTAAGCAGGAGTTTCGTTGTCCCGTCCTAATTATTGTGTTTTGTAGAAACTTGAACGATGCGGGGAGTTTAGTAGATATTTTCTCACTCATTAGGTGTCTTGAACTTTAAGTTTCAACTGATTCAGTACAGACTTTTTAAGGGTTTGTTTCAACCAGTATGTCTTCCACGTGCCATCTCTTGGTTGGTCTTTGTTATCAGCATTTTCATGGCCCATACCCAATTTCGAGACATAAGGGAGGCACAGTTTTGGTGATCCATCCTTGTTTTTTTGCTGTTGTTCTGAGGCAGAAAATTCGATGAAATTTGGTTAAAATTCCTAATGTTTGTCAAGCACGGGGGCGAGCATTTTCTGGAAGATCTTCAACCAGTCTTGTACTCGTCTATAACTGCTCAAAATATTTTGTTGACTAGAATTATTCAAAACAGCTTTTGCCTTCTAATGTACCCCATTCTATAAAAAATATCTGTTTAATGGAAGCAGGATGTAAAATCATGATTTTAAACCTTGCCAGAAATCGAAAATCTATGACTCACTAGCAAGGGCAAATTTTTTTAAATAAAAGATTCATGTTTCCGAAAAGACGAAGCGATTAGTCTTTCCAAAGAATAGATTTCACACCTCTGAATGCAATCAATCAAATCAAAATAAACAGAGAAAGCAAAACATTATTGTCGGCTGTGTTGAAGGTGTGAAATATATTCTTTAGGCTGTCAAATCGTTTTGTCTTAAACAGAACTGTATCCTTTGGTTTACAAACTTCACCCGTGCTTGACTCACCACAATCTAAAATTTGCTCACCCAACTCACTAACCTCTATCAGTTCATAATCTTATCGCCACCGGACTGGCAAAAGGAATTTATGCGGACTATTTTTTGCTCTGCTGGTGTAGAAGTTTTTTTGCAAATATTTCTCTTGGTTGAATTAAATCAAGGCCTTTGATACTTCAGAAGAACGTTTTTGATTAACTTAAATCTCTTTTCTTTCAGGATTATTTATCTCGAGCATTGCAGAGTTAGCTGACGTAGCATCAAGGAAAGCAAAGATGCCAGTTTGTCACGGTGAGTGAACAGAATTTTACATTGACCTCGACTCTTTATTTGGTCATTAAAAGGGCTCCGTCGCCAAATTGCAAACCAATCTGTAAATGCCATTGTTTTAGGCACGTGCCTATTGTTTTCTGCAGTTTGTTTGATAGCTTCGCCCAAGCCATAAAAAAATAACTGTTAAAAATCCACTTATATCCAAGCAATCAAACGAGATGTGAATGCTTGGTTTGTTCCTCTGTGAAGTGCAAAGATTTATCTTCCAAATAATGCATTCATTTTGAAGAAAAGATGGACAGTCTGTGTGATACTGGCTTGCAAAAACCGGAGAATCACCATTTCGACAAAAATCTCGAGACGGAGCCCGTTTAAATTGATGAAAAATGATGTTTAATGTCACCTAGATGCCTACTTTAATGAACAGCTCGCTTTGCATTGACGAATGTTGTAAAGACGTCATTTTATAGAACACAGTTAGCAGAAATTTAAAATTGTCAGCGATGAACAACTTTCCTTCGCAGAGAATCTATTTTGTGGCAGGGGAGGTGGTGGTGAACTGTGTTCAGACACCTTTAGAAAAACGTCTTGTTCATTTTCGTCCCCAGAGTGAGTTCGTTGCTCTACCTCGTTGTTGTTCATTCGGCTTCGTAAACAGCGTATGACGTCAGAACACCCTGGGAACGAGGTTGTGTCATGTTATCAATGAAACTTGCCTTTGCCTTCAATGTTCTGGTAGACTTGGAATCAACGACCTTTCTCCTGGAAAGTAGGGCGACCTATGTTACTTTCCTTCAATCTTCTATTCAACTTTGAATGAACAACCTGTCTGCTACATGCAAAAGTTTTGCCGTTATCTCTCCGCAATCATTTGTTTAATTCTGCGGTGATGAGCTATTTTAGGGCAGCTCCAAATAAAGCCAGGATGTAAATATGAATCCTTCTAGGTGCCGTGTAGATAGATTTAGAATGAAAACGTCTAACTTTGCTCGAAAACATTGCCTTTATCGCTTTCAACAATCGATTTTTCAAAGTTGTCTTCAATTTTAACAGATAACAACTCATCACTTGCTCCCACACATTTAATGTAATGAAGAAATCTCCTCACGTCTCTCCTGCGTTATCCTCACTACAATCAAAATGTCTTCGAAACAGCGCAGATTAAAATCTTCGAATCTCACTAAAATTTGACGTGGCGATTATCGAGTTTATCTTTGTTGAATTAAACGATTTGCATGAACTTACACCTGGTCTTCATTGGAAAATACACAATTTGTAATATGCGGTGTAATAAGTCTGTTAATTTCATATTGGTGGCAATGAAGCCCATAAGTTCAATGAGATTATAGGGTTGTAAATAAGAAAGTTGGCAGTAGTGTGACCCGACGATAACTCACTTTTTAGGGGATTAGATTCTGAAAATTAATATTTTATCGAAGACACGTGAGGTTATGAAAAGATATTCGGATATACGTGAAGGGGATTCAATTAGGCAGTACTATTTAGCAAATGTGCGGTGTGTCGATGAAAACAAAGCTCATTATTATGTATACTACAGAATTCAAACTATAGTATTAGGAGGGGATTTCCACTTGAGAAGATAGATCTTCATTAGGACAGTGAAAAACAATGCTTTCTTTATTTCAATCCGCTATTTGACCTTGTCAAGAAACTAACATTCCTATGCAGTCTTCATCCACCGTGCGCGTGTGACCTACCTCAAGGTAGCTTACGCTCTTTTCAATCTCATCGCTAAAGTTTCGCAGCCCTGGCCAAAGGTATTGCCAGGGGGTGGACTGAGAAGGGTATGCCCCCCCCCCGCTTTTTTCAGGTCGGTATTTATTCTAAAGCAAATAGGATGTAAAGAACATTAGGTGTATCTTGCTGCTGGCAATAAATTGTATGCATTGCCCACCCCCATTCTTTCAGGACTGGTGCCGCCCCTGGCATGGCAAACTGCAAAAAGAATCTGTAATGATTACCAGATGAATATCTTTATGTATATGATTTTAATGTGGTCAGCAATATGAGAAGAAAACGCCAAATATCATTGTAGACTTGAAAGATAATGAAGATCTCAAAATAATGGCTGTTAGGCTAGGTTTACCAATACTTCAAGAGTAAAGCTCAGACCTGTAACCTGTCATTTTACACCCTTCAAGTAATGAAAACAAACATTTCATCATCAGTAGATATATTTGGATCATTGACAAAGGAGATCCAACAGAAATTTAATGATATAGGTATGATAATGGAGTTTTAGTGATATTTTAAACGGGAGTAAACTTTTTTGGGAGACATGCTTGGAAGAAATTTGAAAAGTATCTGGCCTTCAAAATTTTGAATTATTATTAATTATTTTGGGTCGGGATATTTTCTGAAGAAAAATACCCCGTTTTTTCTGAGATTCTAGGTCCTAGGATTCTGCTTCGAATGTGCCCCTTTCTCAGCGAAATCATGGACGAGGGTGGTGTCATGTTTTCATTAACATTGCACCCACCGGGATTATTGCCAGCAAAATTGACGGAACTTCTCATTCACCAACTTGCTAAATTTGATTTACATTTCACTCAATAGATATTTGAAAATTCAAAAGGATAGCGACCTGACAAACTTGTCAAATTTCGCGCTTTTAAGCAAACATTTTTGTAACGATAAAATTTTATTCTAATTGAAGAGTTGCCATGAAATTAAATTTATATTTATATTTAATAAATCGGCATACTCTTAAGAGAGAAATATCACTTGCAAAATCAACAATTTATGCAGCTGCCTTCAGGCTATGAAGATCAAATTGTTTTGATATTAAAAATCATTTATGATATTAACTTCTTTGCTCATTTTTACACTATTTCTTTGCAGAAATAATTTCGGACATCTTTTTGAAGAGTGGAAACGGCAGAATTTTTCTGCAAGAAAAGACAATCAATTTGATAATATGAATTTAAATTTTTTGATTGTTTCCTTAGTGGCTGGCATATGTTTTTGCATAACTTCCCGTCTGATTTTATATTTATGAGGAACATGCAAAGATCAATAGGTTTCAAAGGATTGTTTACATATCAATATGCAAAAACGTCTGTTACGCGTAGAGCTGTTCATGTTTACCAAATCATTATTTTGATACCTAGCTCGGTTTTATTAATGCTGTTAAAGTTGTTTATTAAAGCAGAGGATAAAATGATATACATGCGTAAAAAGACAAGTAAATGATATGAAATGAATATTATACTGATAAAAATAAAGTTAGTTTGTTTGTTAGTTTCAAGAAATCCTGCCAAATCATTTCACCTCCCCTCTCCTTGTAATTCGATCAGATGTCACTATTTTAGCACATTTTGCACAAATGCTTTCGGTAATTGGATTAATAATTTCACTGCCCTTAATTGGATGAAGTTTCGCTATTTAAAGCCGAGAAAAGGTAACTTAATTTTGAATAGATTTAAAAGACTTTTGCTGTTTTATCTCTGTTAATCTCTACTCTAAGCTGAATTTAGTTTTGCTATTCAAAGATAATGAAAAGATAAGTTGATTTTCAATAGGTTTTGATAAATTTTGGAATCTTGTTGAGCTTGTTCAACTATTTCTGATACAGGTGTTTTGGTGTTCAAAGACAATGAAAAGGGATTGGTTTTGATTGGATTTTAACTAAGTGATATTGGTCTACCTAATACAAGCATTCTGTTGTGAAGAATAGCGCCTAGATAAGCATGTTTCACATGGTAGTTCGAAAAATCTGTTCCACAAAATCATTTTGAATCCTACCCTCAAGCTTATAAATGTTTTTCAAAAACAATTCATCTTACCATTATCGATGAGACAATTAACCGTCTTAGAAATATAGAGAAACCTGACTACAGCGCTAGCACCCTTTATTCAAAATTTACGTGATTTCAGCACTCCTGGAGAACAAAAGGACATGCTTTATTTGAAGCGACCAATTATTTTGCCTTTCCTCTGTCATAAATTAGCAACCACTTGTAAGATGGACTCAAACGAGGTCTCAAACTCTAAGTTGAGGTCTATCCTATGTAATTGTGTAGGCTCCACCCCAGCTGCCTCAAACACGGAGCAAAGCTTTTGGGGCACCCTGTAGTTTTTGCGGACACCCTGTAGTTTTTGCGGACACCCTGTTGTTTTTGCGGACACCCTGTAGTTCTTCCATCCCAACCCTTCATCCCAGCCCTGCCAAATTTCGTTCATTCATCTATGACTATATGCCACTGTATGTATGATGTATGTATGTATTATGAATATTTAAAAAGGATATGTACATTTCAGCTTAATACAAAGCTGCTATCAACATGTGTCCTTTTAGATCTAAATAAAGAGAAGATAAAGACATTAAATGAACAAGTAAATAAGTACAGATACACTAACAATTCAATCCAAGCCTATAAAATGTCATGCGATGTAAAATTTACTTAAAAAAAGAAATTACTTTGTCCTCAAAATCATCTGCACTTTCTCTTATATCTTTAGGGAGTGAGTTGTATAATCTTGCACCCATAAAGAAAAAGCCATCCTTAGCAAACTCTAGTTTGACTTTGGGAACGTGTAAAAGAATATTACCGTTCCTTGTCCTCACTTTGTCCTCCTTATTACCAGGTTTCCACACTGAAGGAAAGAAAAGCATTTACAATAACAAACTTACCAAATTTATTCATTTTGACTTCAATACATTTCTTGAATCGGCATGCCTGACATTGATTTCTCCTCTTCTTATCAACAGTACAATTTTGATTGCCTTTACATGAGTACATCATTCCGCGTCTGACGCTCCGCATGAAAAATCCGCTGCATCCATCACACGTATACACGCCGTAGTGCCGACCGGATGATATATCACCGCAAACCCTGCATAATATTTCTGATCTCTTGTTGTGTGCGTCCGTTGTCAGGATTGTTGGCATTGATGGGCTTTCTCGGTCTGATGAGATGTCTAATGCTTTGCAGTCTTCAATCGGTGAACCTGAAAAAGAGAGGGGAAGAGTTGTGAAATATTTTGTCCAGATATATTAGCTTTGAAAGGGGCTCCGTCTCCGATTTTCGTCAAAACGGTGATTTTGCAGTATTTGGAAGCCAGTATCACACAGACTTTTTATCTTATTTTCAAAATGAAAGTCTTATTTTGAAGACAAATCTTTGTACTTCACAGAAGAACAAATTCAACATTCATGTTTCTAACGATTGCTCGGATATCGGTGTCGTTATTGTTGTAAATTTATTTTGATTCGATTTAACATTGTAGCTAACAATATATACACATAAATATACATATATACAAAGTTAACCAATCAAAATCGAATATGGATCTTTGACGGTTACTTTCTTTCCCTGGTTGGTGTGCGCATTATCACGACTTCTCTTAATATTCCACATTTATCTTTCTCTATATGTAGCAGGGATCACTTTAAGTAAGTAGGTGAGAGGGGACGGAGGGGACGGAGACAATATATGAATGACAGAGTACACGAGTGATTAAGCTAGCTGATTTCATATTAATTGAGTGAGTGAGTGAGTGAGTGATTGAGTGAGTGAGTGAGTGAGTGATTGAGTGATTGAGTGAGTGAGTGAGTGAGTGAGAGTGAATGAGTTAGCAAATGACTGATTCGTTGATATAGCTACCGTACCGATTGACTGATTGTGTGATTTATTGTTTGATTGATTAATTGATTGATTGATTGATTGATTGGCTGGCTGGATGTCGTTTGACCTAGAGGTAGAATATGTCATTCTAAGAAAGGACAAACGGTAGATTTATTTTGTTGATGTCAATAAAATATCATAGATAAAATTTGAGTCAACATGGGGATGAATTACGAACTTGATTGAACTCTGAAATTTGATATCGCTTGATTTTAATATCTCTTAAATGTCATCACAATTTATCAATGATTTCATTTCATTTTGATTTTCTTATCATTATTATCATCAATATTATCGTACATGTCTTTCACTTAAACTTAATTATTTCGTTACCTTACGTTAATTTCGCGCTTTGCTTTCTTCACCCAGCAACACACAGCGGTGGAACACATCATCTATCTGTCATATGACTGCATCTAATCTGTCTCTCTTTATCATTGTTTTCAATTAAATTTTCAAAATGTCAACACGACTCTAAAATGAATTGAAATAGAAACCGAACAATTTTCGTCATCTCTCTTCTTATCGCAATCTAAATTATCATCTTATTGATGAAAGATCACAATTTTGGTCGTTTTGAATTGATGTCTTGCAAGAAAAGTAACTCAAAGGCGCAGTATGAAACTCTAAATCCCTCCTTCTTTCCATGAGGATGTTTGTCAATGAGTCATGCTGCGGCGTTAAGTTGTTCCAACTGAATTCAAGCATGAAGCGTTTTCTTAACGCTGCCCAAACAAGGCTTGCGTTTCATGACACACGAGCGATACACCAGATTCACACTTGAAACTTCGTTGCTGACGTACTCCAGATAACAATGAAGCGCGGCAATGTGACAAAGTTTGATTGATTTAACTTCGCCGCGCGTGCTGCATCGCACCATAAAGTTGTACTTCGGGGACTGATTAGAAATCGGGTGGTACCGAAATTGGAAAGCAAGAAGATCCTTGCAACACTCCTATGTTTTTCAAGGAGTGTTGGCTTAGTCGATGCTTTCATACTACATTTTCATAAAAGTCCCTGAACCACTACGTTTCAGATGAATATTCATTACGTACGTGAGGTATGGAAGGGACTTAAAACTGCTACTTGCCACGAGAAGATTCTTCAGTTTAAAATGTATCCTTTATCACTTCGTCAACTTAATCTTTCCTCTTTCGCCCTGAATCGCCACCCCTCGATTTAGCTGCATGGCGTTATCCCAAACAAAATTGTACTATACCGTAGAAGGAAATATCTGTCAGGGTCACTTCCCTTACGTAATTAGCATTAATTACATTTTAATGTATGGAGAAATGAACGATCCTAACGGAAGCTCTTCTCAGCAAAAAAACAACTTACGGGGAACAAGCTGATACGAATAGAAAGCAAGAATAGTGAGTCAGCAATCCATTTTTATACTTTATTTTGTATTTGATAGCCCCAGGCGTGACTATTTCTGAAAGTTTTAAAACGGGCGGAAGACTCGCAGAATGCGTTGGGTGTGCGCTTCAGGGCGATGTTATCCTAGTTAAGGTGTTATACGTTGCAAAACGATCATATAGACTATTCATAGCATAGGTTCCAAATCTTTAAAAAGGCTGGTGTAAAATTGAGTGACCTATTTCTTTGAACTGAATGACTTCAAACAAACTTTAGCTATTTCTCTATAATTCTACCGTTGGACTTTTGTGAAATCTTTAATATCTTCAGAGTTAGAATGTTTTTCTTTTTTTTCAAGAATTCAACAAAAATTTTCAAAAAAACTTAAAACCATCGTAATTTCTAAACCGTTTGACGCAACATGAAGTAATTTGGAAGAAAACCATAGTTTATAAATGCCTACAATATGGTATCAAGCAAAAGCCTGTCACTCATCTGGTTTATGATTTAGAAATTTGATGACGTCACTTCCTCAAATGAGCTGAAATTTAAAATAATCTGTAATTTTGAAAAATATTCAAACTTTCTGGAAAGTCCAACGGTAGAATTATAGATAAGTATCTAAAGTTTCTTTCAAGCCATTCAGTCAGAAGAAATAGGTCATTGAATTTTACACCCACCTTT
>REGL01000509.1:138354-161120 GCA_004194395.1 Aurelia aurita complex sp. Pacific | reverse complement strand
CGGGGCGAAATGAATAATTGCGGAAGTGATAACTGCACTATTGGGAGCCATTTTCATTGTTTGGTCGTCCATTTGTTTTTCTCCAGACGCAAGAAACTATAACTAAGAAACTAAACATAAAACACTAAAGCCTCCTGTTTTATTTTCAGGTTCTGAAGCAGCATTTGAACCATCAAACCAAATAGATTTGTAATGCAGTACAAACGTACAGTTGATTATCCTTGATTATCAACTCTAATAACATCCTGTGTTGTTGATAACTTAGCGCAACAATGAAAATAGGCCTAAATCCAAAACATGAGAAAAGAAACCATTGTCACAGTTGCCTCAATTGCATTCAACGCATGTGCAATGTGACGCTAGTATAATTTCAGACCGGTCTGAAACTCCATGTAAACGCAACGCAAAAAAGCAGACATGGCAAAATTTCAAACCGATCTGAAACTCGTGCCGGTCTGAGTTTGCTCATGTAAAGGGCCCCTTAATCACACAGTTTTTTCTGTTACCATTGGAACGTTTGCTTGTTCAGCGAGTTGTCGTCGCATAGCCATAATGCGCAAAAGTTGAGGCTGTTCAGCATTGCTAGAAATGTTGTTCCCGCTTTCTCTACCTACTCTAAACTTTTCTAGAGGTTAGAGTTAGCTACTGTAAGAGCAAATGAATCTTCAGAAAATTGTTTCTCAATGATCATCTTTCTATATTTTTTCTTATTATTTTTTCAGATCTGCACACCGAAGCAAAATAGATTCCTACGATTACATAGAGGTAAGTCCTCCCCATTTTCGGACCATTAAATCATATTTTTATTTCCTTTCCATCTTTCTTACATTTGCCTTTTTAAAGAGAAGATTTAAAGATGTAAGCGCAAATGCGGAGTTATGCAGAGAAACCAAGACTGTTGTCCTGTGAAAGGCTTAGATGGATGTACTCGACAAAAGCTCCTTTCAGTCATCAAGTATTCTGAAAGATGAAAATTCCACATTTGATCGGTTATATATTTCTCTTACGGTAGTCTCTTTTCTCTCTGTTGCTGAAATACATCCAAATTTCCTTTCAGCACCAAATCTCCTTTTTTCAATCCGAAATTCTGCCAAAATTTAATCATTACTCTGATCACTTATTCCTCAAATGTTCTTCCATTTCTCCCTTTCCAATCATATCGGAAGAGTTACTTAAGGACCTTCTTTTCTGAAAGTTACATCTTTAGGTAATCCAAGATCAGTGCTTTCAACTCACAGTTATTCACCTCGCGGTACTACTGGAAACCATTAGAGAGTTTACGCAACCAGAAAGGCAATGCCAACTACCGAGTGACTAAAAAAAGTGACCCAACACAATCTGTTATAGAAAATTAAATAAGTGGCCAATTGAAATGCTTCAAACGTTGCTTTGTTGCTAAAAGACTAGCCTGCGTTATGAGTATTTTTTCGCAATTGTTTTTGGCATGGTAAATTTCCCGAATTAAGGATTTCGAGGAAAGGGGCATGCTTGAAATCTTCAAAAAGTCGTCAAAAATAGGGGATCGATTACAGCCATTTCAGATCTTCAAAACAATGATGCGCGTGTTTTCATTTCAGCTTGGGAATAGGCAACTTAGTCGGAACTAAAGTTTATCGTCCCTAGGTACCTAAAGATGTTCTCAAGCCGAAATTGTTCTCAAGTTCGTTGTTTTGAAGATATGAAATGGCTTTAAATCGATCCCCTGTTTATGACGACTTTTTCAGAATTTCAAGCATGCCCTTTTCCTCGAAATTCTTAATTCGGGAAATTTGCCGTGCCGAAAAAAAATGGCGAAAAAATACTCATAACGTAGGCCAGTCTTTTAGCAACAGAACAACGTTTGAAGCATTATAATCGGCCACTTACTTCTTTTCTGTAACAGATTGCGTTGGGTCACTTTTTTCTGGGTCACCCGGTAGAACATACCTTGTATATTGCAATCTAAGTATTCTTTCATGTACGCTACATTTTACATATTATTCAAAGGCCAGGATGAAACCTCCTTCTGCAGTTAAATTCCCGAGGCCCATCCTTTTCCTTTGAGAACTAACATTTCAAATAAGTTGCTTCGGAGGCCTGGATCTTCGGCGGAAATAGGGTTTTAAAGTTGTGCAATTGTAAACTGGCAAGAGAAACAAGGAATATATTGCAGTTGAAATTCTGAAACAGCAGCAACATTGCGTTGCAGTTGCCGTCGTGGTTAGGTAAACTCCCTATAATTTCTGAACTTTTTTGTTTTGTCAAATTGTGTTAGACATCTTCAAGGCAGTTTTGTTTCGGCACGAAAACGACAAGTTGCTGTATTGACATCTGGGTCAAAGGGATCCCACACGAAAATATTTTTTTGGTTCTCCAGAATTTCTACAATGATAAAAGATCCCAAAGAGAGCTGCTTCTTCGTTGTCTCTGCACTCTTTGAAGCACTTTTGACTTTTCTTCTTGCATGAACAGAAAGTTCCCCCACTCGTTATCTGCTTACCACTTGCTTGTAAGCATCAAACTGTTATATGAGAACCATTTACTCAATTTTTTAAATGCACTGTAAAACCAATTCACACATTATCATCCCAATAGACCTTTTAGCTATTCTAAAAAAGAAACTGAATCGAACGATGTTTGATACATTTTGTAGAATAATCGCTCGATCCAGGCTGTTTTGTGGAATAACTAAAAGGTCTATTGATCATAAGATCCCTTCAATCAACTGCATCAGTAATGCTTTCTTTTACGTTTCACTTTTGCGTCATCAGAAAAACGTCTTCGTGCATTTTTCCTTTATGATGAAGCGAAAGCAAACGTAAAAAGAAGGCATACTTTATTTTTGAAATTCTGCATCATATTCATGTATTTTTTATATTTTTCATATTTGATATTTTAGGGAGGGATTACTTCAGCAGAAGCTGGTTTTCAAGGGACCCTGCGATAAAAACATTAATTACAATATAATTGATATAGTTCATTGATGGAAGCTCACGATTAATAGTTGAAGTATATTTATATGACAAATTGTTAGGTAAATGAGGTAACGCGTCATTGGGCTGTTATTAAAATCTATACCAATGCTACTTACTTACCCATTTTAGCATCTCTATCACTGATCTCCATCATCAACATTGACAATCAAAACTCAGCTTCCCTTGCAACGTTCAGAAATTGATGACACTGCTGTCTTTGACCGAACTCTTTGATGACACTGCTGTCTTTGGATGACACTCTTCGAGGACACTCTCTGTCTTTGGATGACACGCTTTGAGGACAATATCTGTCTTTGATGATACTTTCTCTGTTAATGACACTCTGTTGTTGACACTTTTGCGCTTTGCTGGCACCCTTGTGATGATACTCTGCTGATGACACTCTTTCGCGTGCAGCATGAATTGAAATGTGAAGTATCAATCGATTACTCTGCTTTTCACCCATACAACTCAACTCAAGCAGCCAACAGCTGAAGAGGCCATTCCCCAAATCCTATTGTCTCCTAGTCTTTATCTTTCTATTAGCAGCACTGGCTATTTAAAAACGATATCTTCTTTTAAACGGTCTTATTATTTAATTGGTAAACAAAGACCTCAGGGGGAGCATATGTCATGCGCGCCTTTCTTTAAAGACGGGTGTCTATGACCTGGTGAGAATGNTACAACTCAACTCAAGCAGCCAACAGCTGAAGAGGCCATTCCCCAAATCCTATTGTCTCCTAGTCTTTATCTTTCTATTAGCAGCACTGGCTATTTAAAAACGATATCTTCTTTTAAACGGTCTTATTATTTAATTGGTAAACAAAGACCTCAGGGGGAGCATATGTCATGCGCGCCTTTCTTTAAAGACGGGTGTCTATGACCTAGTGTGAATGGTTTCAAAGAGAGGTTAGTTCAACAGAGTCGTTTGTGGTGTTTACGGCAATATCATAAAATTCGGAATGATGTCTGACCGTATTCTGCTTACTGTAGATTAACCTTGTGTCTGTTCTTAGGAAGCGTATAGAACAGAATCCTTCACAAACAGAATTGTCCGTTTTAACGAACATTCTGGAAGCGATAGAAAGAAGTCTGAGAAAAATCAACTCCTGGAAAAAAGAAGAAAGTGCAGAAATTTGCCCTCCCAGAAGCATGCATCATCTTTTGCCGAAGCCAATATATTGCAAAGCTTTTTTCAATGCGGAACCTAAAAAAATAGTTCTCTTAAGTTTTGTCAGTAATTTCAGACATTTCTTAAGCTTTGTCAATCATTTAACGAAGTTTTTTTCATCTAAGGAAGTTTATATTGCTTTTGATGATGATAATTCCTTAAAAAGCATGGTTAAAACTAACTACATTCTCTTTCATGAAATCTGCAAAGCAAATGTATTTCTAAATCTTAAAACAGAATTTTGAAATATGTACCTTACCCAGGCGGTCCATCTCCCTGATGTCAGTGCTGTTGTAGCGCAGGATTGTAATCCACTGATTTTGCAGCCAGAGCAGTCAAGCAGCCAGGGCTCGATCCCAAGTACAGCCTCACCACTTGAGCGTCATCGCGAGGGATCGTGGACTTGATAAGGTCCGGATGATGCCAGCGCTTGGCGTTAAAACCTCACCTTTGACTTCACTAACGCCAAATGTCTCCATTTTTAGATCGAGAGAAACAACAAAACAAGAATTATCGGAAGAAGCTGTTCACTTATCAAACGATGTGCAGAACAGAAAATGCTTTCAATGAAGTTGCCATAATGCTGTCTTTGATCCAGCGAGGTTGGTTGTCCATTTTCAATCATCGACCTAAGTTTGAATTGGTTATTTCGCAAAGATGAATCCGCTATGAATTTGATTTCAGGGTTTCTCGTTGATTGTTTTGTACACAGTTGCATCTGATCAAACATATATAAAGAATATCATCGATGTATTTAGTGTGTGGATGGCTCAGTGGTAGCACGCTTGACTACCAATCTGAAGGTTGGCGGTGGCGGTGGCGGTTCGAGTCCCCGCCCTGCCGAACCTGCAACAAAGTGTGAGAAGAGTCGCCAACTCTCTGTAATTCCAGGCTGAAGGAATCACGAGGTGTGGTCACATCGAGAGGAAGGACCAGGACGCTGCTTCGATAAGCTTAGCTTCTCAGCGTCCTAAAACTACCTTCGGATGCTAGGTAGAAATATAGAAAAAAAACTATATATCTACAACACAGCGCTTGCTGCAGTCAGATGAGTATTCATTTCAGCTTTATTCTTTACCTGTTGTTGTCCCATTCATGAAGCGCCCCGTGCTTGTTATCGTTGACTTATCGACGATACATTTTGGGTAGATTAAGTAATACCTCCAAAATTTAACAAATTCTTTGAACATATTTCCCAAAATTCTTCGAGCACGCTATGTTTGGAAACTAAGCATCGTTTACGAAGACGAAACAAAAATTCAGGAACCTTGAAGGTGTTGTGGTGCAGTGGTGTAATCCACTGACTTTGCAGCCAGAACAATCAGGCGGACTGGGTTCGATACCCGGTAGAGCCCACCACTTGAGCATCATGACAAGGGGTCGCAAACTTGATTAGGCCTATTCTACTTCTGCTAAATACCGCAACTTCACCTTCACTGCACCTTCCTTGAAGCCATATGGTAACGGGTTGAACCTAGAACGTCATACAAAGCAAAACTCTGTTCGTACTGATATTATTTATATTACTGTTTATTTTCAAAATTCAAGAACTTTAAAGCGAATTGATTTCATCTTATAGTAGCTAACATTTCCTGACTGCCCTGTGTAGTATGTTCATGACACAGAAATACTGCATTGATTTTATTGGAAGAAAACTTGCCTTGTAGCAAAATTACGCGCTTGCAAGGGTCACAGAGAATTCTCATAAAGTTTATATTAAAATTGACATTGTTTTAGTCATTTATCAAAGTTCGACCGCTTTTTTGTAAGCAGAAAGTTTTGTTTTATTTTTCTAATGAAATTGTTCGCGTGCTGTTGCAGCATTCAAGTATTCGTGGAATAAACACATTTTTAATTGTTAAAGAATTGTAAAAGAATTGTTTAAATGTATTGAGAATATCAAAATGATTGAAGTTCAAGTTATAACAAACTTCAGATACTTACATTAGATTATAAAAACTTTTAAACTTTCACAATACATTTATGAAAATCTCATCAATGTTTCGTCAAACTTATGACTATGCTTTTTTGTAAAACGTTAAAAAGAAAAGAAATTAATTTTTCATTTTGTAAATAAAGGAAATCTGCGTGATCAAACTAACTTTTATAATAGCATTATTTTAACATATGTCGATATCATTGGTCGAAAACATCTGTGGTTGGTGGATAATAAATGAAAAATTAATGACGATTTCTCAATTATTTGTTGCCTTTGTTGGTGCTATTTTTATTCATTTTCCTGGTTATTGCCATCAATGATCCTTCCAAATACGACCTTTTGTGATCCGTCTGCATTTGCAAAGAGCAACAGAAATCTAAAAATAGCTTATTCATATGGATGTCCCACACGTGCTGTGAACAATGGATAGCCAAAGGAACAATGCTGTGTTTGAGTGTTTTTGATCTATTTATAGAGAAGCTTATATACCATAGCACACTCCCTTCAACAACGAATCTATTGAAGCGTAGTCCTCTGAAGGTGAAGGTGAAGTTGTTGTTTTTAGCACCGATGGTAAAAGCAGAGAAAACCTAATCGAGCCCGCAACCCCCTTGCTCAAGTGACGCTCAAGTGATCGAGCTTGTACTGGGCTCGAACCCCTCCGCCTGACTGTTGTGGCTGCAAAGTGATTGGGTTGCGCCACAATGCTGCGCAACAACACCTGCACACACCTTCAAACACCTTCAAAAACATGTTCAAATATTAATCTGGGTTGAACCTAGACTGATTACAATTCGTCGTAAATTTCGCTCGTTTTTTACAGTAATTCTACTCAATGGATAAGTAAGTAGAAAGTTTTGTAATTGCGAACGAAAACTAGGGACCAATTGTAATAAGTCTAGGTTTAACCCAGCGCCCTGTTGATTTTCTGTACTTCTAGAAATGCGATGTTTTGTTCTTGGGGAAAAGTGCAAGGCTGTATTGTTTTGGTTGTATAGTATTCCACTGTTATGACATGTTGGTTGTCTACATTCCATGGGCTTCCTGCAAATTTTTGTTTGTTTGGTACCTACGTACTTTGCACTACATCGGCACGCACGGTTTTTGTATGCTTTGTAGCCATACTGGAGAGTATAGATTTGTGTTGTTGCTCTTTGCACAATGGGGCAAAGTATTCGTAGCATTAGCTTGGTTATTATATTAAGCTGTTGTTACTGATTCAAATTTATCTGCTTGCTGAGAAAGAAGATCTCATGCGAGCTTGACGTTTTGATTCGATCAAAGGGCTGTATTCAACACGAGAGAACTGTCAGAAATATTACTGTATGAATAAGGTCTCTTATCTCACGACAAAGAATCTAGGACATGTCAATAGTTGATTTGCAAATCTCTATAAAATCAAGTCGCATGACTTGCAAAAAATCTTGATAAAGTTTTATCTCTGATTTAATCATTTGAAGACCAGCTGCGAGTGGCACTTTGCTCAAGTTTCAAAACAAGTTTTATTATCACCAATTAACTGAGAGTACATAATAGACATCAACATAGAGTTTGATGGGTTATCTAATGCATATAAGATTAATTGATTTACGAAGAGATAACTTGAGCTTTAAACTGCTTTTTCTGTGTAAGGAATTGTCTAAAAGTACACATGCTGTCTGATAAAATTATTACTTCCTTATATCCTACTCTTTCTTCCTGCTGATTTGAATCATTCGAACGTGCCTGAAGTCATTGTTTATACTACCACACAGATTTGAATCCAAGGATTTTGGATAAATACGTGCTGCTAGACATACATTTAATATCGATATATTGAAAAGTAAGCTACTATCAAGCTGGTCACTGTTAGAAAACTGTGTACGTTATCATTTAATGGCATTATATGTGTCATAAATATGCCTACCGCATTGCTTTACACCGAAAAATTGAATCAACTTCGTGCCATCAGACATGCGTTAGGTGTTGCTTTATTAAGACAGGTTCATATTCATGCTGAATTCTTTGAAAAATAGCTGCCAGTTGTCGTTAAAACTCGCTGTAAGTCATGACTTAGCCTACCGCCTTGCCATATAGCTCCAAATTGTACCTAAAATAGGATTCATCAATTTAAAGGTGCAGTAAACAATTTGCTCTTTGGGTATGTCCAGAAAGAACGTTTTGAAGAAGACCTGAAAACCTTGCTTATTTTTTGTATCACAAAAGCTGACTTTAGCTTTCCAAGAATAGCCAATTGTCTTTATAAAATTGCTGAAGTTATTGTACATTAACCTAGACTCAAAATGAATAACTAACAGATATTTATCAGATATTTCTCAGATATTTCTCATGGCAAGTAATTTGAGACAGACCATGTCTTAGCTCCATGTCTAAATGGCCTCGGGGTAGTCACAGCCTTTTGCTCCTCGGGGTATCGTTCCTGTAGTATTGTATAGTAATTTGTAGGTAGTGTAGTAATATATATAGTGTAATTTTTTAGTGGATATAGAAAAAAAAATAACAGGCTGCTTCGCTCAGCAAGCATGTCAGTGCTGCTGCACCGTTTTGCTGCACCTTGCAGCGTTTGCTTTTTGGACTGCAGTCAATTCTGATTAAACTCTTCTGTTCTGGTGACACTTTTGACATTGCCAAAATGCATTCATCAGATAGCCTTCATGATTTTCAGAGAAACTTTCTTGAGAAAGCAAGTGGATCTGACAAGTAGACATATTTACATTCAATGAGTCAATACCTTTCTTACTTTCAAAGATTTTGCCTAATCATTCCTTTGAAGCATTTGTCTTCAAGAAAATCTTAGAACAGGACTCGATTTTGATCAAACGATTGAAATAAAAGAAAGTTAAAAAAGCAATATTGACCGGCGTATTGTTGTGAAAGGGGATGTTGTTATAACAAGCTAAATTGGAGTAAACTGTTTGCTGTGAAATATAAAAAAAATCATCTATTGATGATCAAATATTTGCTCAGTCTATGCCGTTTTTATTCATCTTGCTTGTATCCTTTAAAACGACATCGCTAGCTCTATCCAATGAATTTATTATACAAGGGATTACAGACTGTTCGAGTAAACGGTAGGAGGCAATTTTGAAATCACTTCTTCAGAATAGCAGTCGACGTTTGTAATCAAAATAGCATGGATTGTAATCAAACTATCATTTCAAATGTCCGTTGCTCTTTTCTCTATTTGTTGTTCATTCCCGGCTGGATCTTTTATCCTTAAACACCTTCGCACGCAGATGTTCCCCACTACATATCAAAAGTAAATTTGATTTCCGGATAACAATCCGTCCTAATTCTAAATGAATCAGTGTTTCTTTAAAACATGGACACTCTATTGACGGCTTCCTGCTGCTTTGTACAAAATCATCTCTTTAATTTTCGTTTTATTCATGATTATAGCTTTAAGAAGTTGCGCCTGACATTGAGAATTCACGTTGTGCGTTTGTCGAAAGCAAAGTTTGTTTGGTTTTTGTTGATGCAAGCTCACCTCAAAACAACATCTTGAAAAATCAGGTTTAAAGTTCTCAAAGCATCTTTTCAACATCTGTGTCAGGGCGCCTACCTTGTAGGAACTGTATTTATTCCCAGTACTGTAGAGTAATTGGTGTCCTGTGACCCAGTACACAGAGTATCCCAGTACTGTACCATGACCCAGTACACAGATTCAGTCCTGTCAAGGTCTAGATGACGTATGAATAACTTTGTGGTTCAAATTCCGGTGTTGATGTAATACGAGATCAACCGTTATATGAGTTTTCCACAGGGAACCAAACAGCGTGATTTTTTATTGGTCAACACCAACAGACGTTAGAATTTGCACAGATTAACAGCACTGGGTCACTTTGTGTACTGTGTCACGGGTACAGTAATGGGAATAAGCACACTTCCTACAAGGTAGGCGTCCTTGATCTGTGTTGCTATTTGTTTCTCCGCTCTGAAGCTAAGGGGAATGGACATAGGTATATCGAGTAGTCGGTATAGAAAGGCTAAAAAACGCCCACACATTCATTGTTTCTTTCGTTACACAATGAAACGACACATACCAAGGATGTCAGATACCATATACTATATTTTTAGCTTGGCCTGGGCCAGCTTTTTGCGTTGTTGACTCCTTGTAAAATTAATTACGGTAGGCATGGTTAAAATGCCGCAACGAGCCTAAGAATTCATGCAGCTTCTGAAAATGTTGTGGCGCTGTTGTGTAATCCTCTGACTTTGCAATCAGAAAAATCAAGCGGACGAGGTTCGTGCCAAGTGTGAGCCCTACCACTTAAGCGTCATGACAAGGGGTCACAGATTCGATTAGGTCTTCTTTACTTCTGCAATTCCATAGCTTGGCGCTAAAGACGAAACTTCACTTTCATTTCACCTAAGAATATTTATTAGGTATTTGAAACTCGTGCCGCGCACTTGAGCAAAGAATAGCCAAAGAAAACGGCATTTGTGGGAGTTTTATCTTCCATTTCTGAAGGCCACCACTTGTATCGATCGGGTTTTTACAGCACTCTATTTTTGGTCACAAAGGCTTTTGCCTTTGATTGACATCATCGAGAGGTAGCCAATCAAATCAATCGAAAATATCGCCTAAGCGAAACTTTGTATCCAATTGCCCCTTGTACATTTTTTGATACAGAGAAATTTTTTGCCATTCACATGGCGCATACCCTTGGCTGGACCGCCTTTCGACTCCCTCCCTTCCTCATTGATTGATTGATTGATTGATTGATTGATTGATTACCTGATTGATTGATTACTTATGGTTGGGGATTTCAACTGAAATATGCCACGTGCCTAATTTGAATGATAACGGAAGAATTGTTCTGCATGGTTAATCGAACAAAAGAACAATGAGTGGCGCGTGTTCTTCTTTTGTGAATCACAAAAGTGTAATACTGATTTTTGCCAATTTACGTAATTCTTTAAATGAGATTGACGGTAATCTTAGCTGTTATTTCTGACAACATTTTTAAGACTGCTGACAAAAATGTGAAAATCCCCTATAGAATTAAATCGGCAATCAGTGCTTGAGGATAAGAACATGGGTCGCTAATTAATTCTATGAAAAGCAAATCTCCAATTTTTTTCAGTGTAACACCTGCTTCTTTCAACTTTTCAACGATTTCCATTTTTCTTTTTCATTTCTTAAATTATGATTGTAGACTAGCAAAAATTCGATTATTATCTGTAAAGAGCAAAGAGCTTTACGCAGTGGGATAGATTTTGATTTTACTAAATATCCTTTTTGTCAATGAAAAAGATTCATCTTTCGTCAATGAAGGGCAACACAATTTAAGAAAGTTCTCCCAAGAATAATCAAGCCATCAAGATGATGTAGGGGCTATAATCAATAATCAATAATCATTAATCAATAATCCATAATCCAAAATCAATGTTTTACTGGAGGGACTGATGCTGCTGGATATGGTTGGAAAAATTAAAATGATCGTAAATCATAATTGATAGAGGAAAAGTGGTAGGGCCTTATAGAGAACCGAATTTTATAAAAGTCTACGATGCATCGCAAAGCAGAAGTCTCTCCTTTTTCTTCTTTTTGATTTAACAATTTGATGACGTTACAACCTTAAAATTAGGATGAAACACAAAAGGTGCTATAATTCCAAAAAATCAAACATCAAAAATATCCAATGATGTATGATGGCAAAGTATCTGAAGTTCTTTTTGAGCTGTTAGATCTAAGGGCAGATCGTGCAATCATTTTTTAAGATTTGGCGTCTATTGTGACTTTGTGAAGATGCGTATGTGAACTTTTCCTTGCTTTGCTACATTGTTGCTTTGCAAATAGTCTAGCAAACAGAGCAAATATTATGGTTTTTCTGTATTTAAGTAATATATATAAGTTGGTTTTTATTAGCTCACTCTTCTGAAGAGTACGAGCTATTAGTAGCTACCACACTAACTGTAAATAAGAAGTTTATTACAGTAGTGTCCCGCATATAAGAAACACAAATTTAAGAAACACAGACCCTGATTTTCAAAATAATGCCCCATTTTATAAGGAATCAGTAAAAAAGCAAAAAAACACTTTCCTGGAATAATCATACCATTTCCTAGAAGTGAAAATTTACAAATGCAAATCAAAATAATAAGTTTTTTATCACAATCATAGAGATTGTTTCGGAGTAGTTGATCGATAGTGCACGATTTTTCTAATGAGAAACTTTACCCTGATTTGAATTTTACCTCATTTTATAAGAAACATGTCAGACCTGAAATTGAAAAGGTTGTTTCTTATATGCGGGACGCTACTGTATTATCGTTATTCCAAAAATCTCGGAAAATGTTCAGATCTGAAGACTTATTAAACAGCTTCATGTCATTGAGGCCTGAGATTGTGCCTTGAGGCCTGACATTTTGCGGAATGCTGTTTCAAATATCTGCGGACTAAAGTCTTATAACCAATAGTTAAAATCTTATTATGAAAACCACGTCTAATTAGCCTGAGATCAGGTCCGGCTCGGCTCGGCCTGCTAGGGGAGAGGAGGAGAGGAGGAGAGGAGGAGAGGAGGAGAGGAGGAGACTAATTGGAAGCCAAAGAATGCGCACTGCTTTTGTTTGTGTTCTTTCATTACGATATTCTTCGTTACGCTTGACTGATTACACTTTTAAATCTGATACAGTTTAAAACAAGCCATGCATGACGGTAGAAAATGAGCAATTTAATACGATAGATTCTTTATTTGACCTTCAGACCTCATTTGGATAATCCTAATTATCTTGATAACAACGGAATACACACACAAAGTTTTGCTGTTTTTAGTTGATTTCAAGATATACATAAATCAGGATGCACAATTGAATGGAGGTAGGGGAAGTAGCCTAGCCTGCGTGCAAACTGCGTGCAAACTGCGTGCAAACTGCGAGAAGCGGTGAATGAGCAAAGGAAAGTAGTTCACACTCTTGCATTTTTGCCTGAGCCCGAGTTTGTACGCAGGTTAAAACAACCCTGCAGAAATGCCTATTCTTCAGCTCCTTGTAAACATCAGATTCAGCATCAAGGCCTAATTTCGTCGACAAAAAGTTCCTCTCGCAGAAAATTCCCATAATTTGTAGGAGTTATTTCGCTTGAAAGCAAATGGGTGTCAGTCTTTGAAGGACATCATTTGTTTACAAGCCAACCACATTTCTGGAAGAGCGACCTTCCATTCTGTGAACTTCTGCTCGTTAAGAAGTTCACTCACTGCAAGCTACCCTTTAATTGCCACTCGGTGGAGTATTTCATTTATAGTGACCGATCTATCTGAATTACATGCGGAAAGCCACGTTGCTCCAGAGTTAACGAAAAGAGAACAAATTGAATCTTTTGCCAGAAGAATTAAAAACTCCACCTGCTTAAAATCAGGCTTTACATGCATTAAATAAACTTCGAGTTACAGAAACATTTTGCATTTTTACAGATGTGAGCAAAATCTTCACAATGTAACGTCTTAACGGGGGCTTCGTACTGGCTGACCTTGCCAAACAATGCCAATCAGAACAATAGCTATTGTTCTTCATGAAATTTGAGCATTGTTTATTCGAAAGCAATTAGATATGGATGATTAATTCTGAATGGGATCTGTTGCAGCCTTGATTCTTGTTGATAGAGAGAGGAATACAGTTGCAGAATTGTCAGTAATCATTCTTGGAGTTTGCAAGAAATTGCATTGGAAAATGCAGTTGAACTTCTGCTAAAGGGTATTGCCATGGAAGTGATGTCAGCTTATAAAGAAAGCTTGCTAAACCCTGTAAATTGCCGATTGGCTAAAAAAAGGGGCTGACCATTCCTGTTTGAATTTTTGTTCATTTTTCTGTACCTCTAATTTTGTACTCCTTCTATTCATTCTTCCATTACATTCATCATCCATTTTCCCTTTCAGCTCCTCAAAAAGTCTGAATGACTAATTCTTGAAAAACAACCTTCCTAACTTTTCAAACTTTTGAGATGACCTGAGCTGGTTGCATTGTTGTTTTGGATACATACATCCTATAGCGTTTGTTTGCACCCAATCCAGGTCCTATGAATCTAGCCGCACTTTTTACTGAGCATCCTTATGAAATTTGCAGAGAAACCGTATGGTTTTAAACGTATGATACGGAATTTCTTGCATATTACTGTGATCGAAAGTTAACGCTTATCTTTGTGGCAAATTCACGAAGCTTCTAAAATGGGCTCTGCAGAAGTATTTTCTGCAAGCAACTGTAGGTTTTCGTTGCAACCAGATCCCTACCTAAGTTTGCAACTGCTAATCCCACAGGCCCGTGGTGCAGAATTTGCGGTCTATCCTAGTGCTCATTTGCTGTTCATCAGGTCCTATGAATCTAGCCGCACTTTTTACTGAGCATCCTTATGAAATTTGCAGAGAAACCGTATGGTTTTAAACGTATGATACGGAATTTCTTGCATATTACTGTGATCGAAAGTTAACGCTTATCTTTGTGGCAAATTCACGAAGCTTCTAAAATGGGCTCTGCAGAAGTATTTTCTGCAAGCAACTGTAGGTTTTCGTTGCAACCAGATCCCTACCTAAGATTGCAACTGCTAATCCCACAGGCCCGTGGTGCAGAATTTGCGGTCTATCCTAGTGCTCATTTGCTGTTCACTTTCTTATCGGAGATAAGTCGAGTTGGAACTTGTATTTTCATCTGCACTCCCGCACTCCTTGATGCTTTCTTTCATACCTTCCTTCATAACTTCCTTCATTTCTGCCTCGATGCCATCAAATGCACGTTGGTAGTGCGCAGAAATATCCTTAGAAATACTTCCTTATCTTTTGTTAGAACGCACCAATCATTGCCCATTGTCTAACAATGCCAATCTATTGTTCTTTTGTGCATTTGTTTACAGTTGCAAACAAGCGAAAGTTTACAATCATGGTCGAGGAACGGGAGCTTGAATTCTTGCAGAAGACGCGGTGAATTTGAGGTCACGTCCTTAGATTAGATTCATCCCAGCATCTGTCTAATTACCCTTTGTGGAGGAATTTGCAGAATTTACTGCCCCCCTGGAATTGTGCATCAGTTACCTAAAACTTTGTGCAATTCATCATAAAGTGGATATTTTATTGGTAGGAATATTGTAGATTGAGAACTATTCTAGGATAGAGGAAGCTATTGTTTGTGCTCAGAGTATGCAAATAAGGTGAATAGAGTCTTTGATCTTACGAATCATGTGCACTCACGCTTCTTAAACTTGAATCGAATGCCCTGCGAAGCGATTCACCGAAATCATTGAGTCATTTTACATCAGTAGTTTTCAATTGAAAAATCAATGGGCTTCTCTATACAAGGTCACAGGTTACCGCCACGTAAGGCCAACTTAACGTGAATTTCAAAATACGCATGCGTTGATCCTGCCTCTAGCATCAACAATCACTACCTTAATTAGAATCAGTTCAACTGTCTGATAAACTTTTAGTAGAAAACAGGCACAGTCTCAAATCACTGCTGGATTTTATTATTATCGTTGGCCATTCGATCAAAGAGGTTAGTAGCAGTCAATTGTTTTTATACAATAGTACAAGCGATCTTTTATGGATTGTTTTAAGTTCTTTTGGTGGCCTTTTGTCAAGATTTGCTGGTGGGTTGTATTTGCTGGAGTCAACCCGTTGCAACTGAGCTCGAGCTGCAAAGATACCCGAATTGCAAACCAATGACAACTCTACCAAATATCAGAGCTGGAAAAACGCAAATTGCAATTCAAACTGCAGAGAATTATCTATTTGCTATCGCCAAAGACCTGATCAATTTGCCGATAAGTGGTGGTATATTTGCAAGCTCGGAAATTGCAACGGGTTGAGGACACGCAATAACAGAACATAATTACTGTTTATCATACATACACAGCTAGTCTTGAATGCTTTTTTGAAATGCAGCAGCAAGAGGCAAGATTTCGCTGCTGTATTTCTCGATGAATACTTTGTTTTGCAATCGAGGACTGTCGCTTTTTGTGACCTCGATTCAAGATGACTAGGATGGATAAATTAGGCTCGCAGCTTGCAGATAATGTGGCTAAATATCCTTCATAAGTAGTATCAGGTTTGTAGATAGATGGAAAGAAATGGGAAAAGAATCTAGGGCTGCAAAAGCACGAGGTAGTCGGCTTGCATCGGCTTCTGTTCCAGGGCCATCGATATCACAAACAGGTCGTGATCTCTTGACCAGCTAATTGTCTTGTCGAAGTAAACCTTACAAACAGTTCCGGCCTCTAAAAGTTCCTCTACTATCAAAGATCTACACACTTACTACATCAAATAGATACATATATAATTGCTTTCTGATAGTTTTCCAAACAATTTAATGTTTGTTTGCATGAATTATTGCTTCACAAAAATGTTGGCCTACCGGCTCAATTTTACTTTGATTCTTCTAGAAATGCAAACTTGATTTGCTCAGCCCTAGGAAGCTGAAAAGCACAAACTCTTTGACTCTGACTAGAGAAAAACTTTCGTGCATCATATGAAAATTTGTGTACATTTCGGAGCTAATTGCTTCATCGGAGCTTGACCAAATCTGATAGAAATTTGCAGCAGACCTTTTTTTGTAAACAAAGGCTGTACAAGTTCTTCTTACTGCTGCTTTGATCAAAATATCGATACATAACACAAAAATGATATCAAGTTTTTGTTGAAAATCAACAATCTTTTTCCTCCATTTTGTGATGATCTAATTCAAAATGGCAGCAACCAGCAGCAGCATGAGATGCACAATACGATTCATTTCTAACTTCATAAGATATTATGTGATATCTTCTTCTTCTTCTTCAAGGCCTAATCAAGGCAGGTTTGGCTTCCTATGTTTTTGCTTTGGTCTATCTATCTATGCAATAGAGTACATGAACCTACTGGATTAAAATGCTTATTGCTCACACGAATAGCGTTGTTAAACCGTAGGAAGACTCTTTACCTTAAGCTGTCTAATTTCTTGATATCTGAGCAGACTTCTTCTGCATTCATTATTTGGCACAAACTACTCTTTTATGGTGATACGAAATAGATTTAAGATGACATCTCATCAGTAAAAATGATCAAGAACGAGCCAGACTGTTCCTTTTTTGTCATGATAATTGGAATATTAATTCTTTCCTGTATGGTTTGCTATTGAAGTTAGTAGTAGGTAAGCAAAGCAACCCTTGCTTTGACCGTTGGTAAGCAGCACTTTCCTTGGGTCCTATTGGCAATTAAAACAATCAAGATTTCATTCAAATCCAATCAGAAAGTTTCTTCAAAATTAAATAATGTTTGAGTTTTTAAAGAATACAATCATGATTGTTTTGATTGTCATGGTAAGCACCATTTTATCTTGATCTATGGAGATGCTGAATTGATTGAAATTCATTTGAACTTGGTAACTCGAAGACAGTTCAGGTCGGACTACTCACTGCCTAGAACGATTTAACCCCGGATAACTTGACATTCTTGTTAAATAGAATAGCTATTATGTCTCCCTTGACAGTTCGAACTATTACATTTTGATAGGAAACATACTTGAGCATTGTATATCTAAGAAATGTTTGGGCATGTTGGAATTTTAGGGGTGCATTGAGAGCATTCTACATCGAAAATTCTGCATGCTGTTTTAGGTGGATAAGATGTTTAGAAACTCTCTCTTTGTAAACAAACAGCTCAAAAAAGATACAATTGGTGATCTTCCAGAACGAAAACTTTCAGTGGAGAGAAATAATTGTTCAAGTTGACCATAGGCTTAGAGTTAGTAAGCATCCTTAAGCTATAGATACAAAAATGGCTAATTGTTTACGAGTTGTTTGTGTTAAATCATGTTCTAGTTGTCAAGGTTCAAATGTAGCTCTGTTGTTGCATATCAGATTCTTGTATGATGTGAGTCAATTTCCTGTAAGAGAATAGCTCTGAAGGAGTTCAGACTCGATGAGACCCGTCGCTATTGAGGTTGATGGGGATGTTTGTGGGGTCTGACATATCTTTTGTTAACACTACGGTTGTCTTTGCTTTGTCACGTTCATTAGCATCGAAATGTACTTTCGCTACCTAACATGGCCTAACGAAGATGAAGATTAGTGCAGAAAACTTCATCTTTTTAGGCCCATTCAAGATTGATGGCTGACTTTGATCTTTATTGTTGCTCCAAATTGTTTCGTTGTTTATTTGTTGATTGGTTGGTTGTTTGTTTGTTTGTCCTGTTTGGGGATAGATACAAACGTTTTTATGTTACCTTTGTTGCCATTAAGTCATGAAATAGGCATTCGCTGTATTAACGCAAAGTCAAATCAAAACAAACACCTGTAGATGAGGCCATTTTGAGTTTGCCTCGATTCCAATCCTTACCGACTGTTCATATTCATTCACATGGAATGCTTTTTCTATCTTCCATAAAGAGGGTAGATTTTTCAACATTAGTATTTGCTACTTTTTATGAAATTTCCAGAACAAAGCGATCATCGAAGCGAAAGCAACCAAAGTTAATTAACTATGATGCAAGGTGCAAAGGTGAATATCTAAAACGCGTATGATGCACTAAAGCCTGGGTGCCGTGCTGCAAGGCAAATATAATTTTACTTACTTGAGATGAGGTTTTATTGAAGGTAGACAGCTGAATTTAAAAGTCTACCAAAGCGAAGCTTTGTTTCCAATTCTGGCTCAGAAGGTGAGCTTTATCAAACGTTGAGGAATTGATCTAAAAGTCTACCCCAAGGCTCTTCCATTTCTGACTTGGAACGCCAACAATATAGAACTCATTTCTCAAAGTTCTTCGTATGAAAATCAAAGGTCTTTCGCTCAGGTTCTAGGCCTGATATAGAAATGTTATCCGGTAGATGTTTGGATCCATTCATTCACTGTTGAGAAAACTTCAGTTCTGTCGATCAACTCACCTTTTTGCTCCCAATACGATTCCTTTAAAAGCCATTATTAAACTTGTGTAATGTGGCTTGGTTTACTTGCGTTTGCCTGTCGAATAATAGACCATAGAAATGCTTTGTTTGCTTTCGCAAATCGCTTTGTTAGTGTTCGAAAGTCAAGTAGTAGCATCAAATATTATTGCCATAACTCCACTTTTTTCGAAAGAGTTTCGATAGTTATGTTTGCATTGATTCAAATGAAGAAGCCTTTTACTTTACCACGAAGTAAATTTCTTCAGGTCTGCAAATTGTTTCTTAGAACAATGGTTTAGTTGTAGCAAGTCTTGGGCAGTCTGAAACGTATGGGATAGCACTGAGCGAAGCTGTGAAAAATAATTGATACCAATCCATTGCTATGGGATTGCACCGTTCACCGAGTGCACGATTTTATTGATGGATTGGTTGATTACTTGATTAATTGATAGAGTAATGATTGAGGGGATGATTGATTGCTTGCTTGCATGCTTGCATGCTTGCTTGCTTGCTTGCTTGCTTGATTGATTGATTGATTGATTGATTGATTGATTGATTAGTTTATTGATATGATTGATGTGGGCAGATGGAGGTGAACAAATTCGGTCGGTCAATCTTGTTATCGATCAATTGAAAACTAACTTAATGACTACATGAATAGCAACTGGATCAATCAATCAATCAATCAATCAATCAATCATTCAATCATTCAAATAATCAGTTACTGGTGAAACAAAGCGACTTACTTTATCTGATGATTACCAAATAACATTGGTCGTTTTAAACAATAACAATACAATAGCTTAGCAATAACAATACAATAACAATAACAATAACAATACAATAGCGATACAATAGCTTACAATTACATAAGAAGTCTTTTTTACATCTTTTGCTATTTTTGGCTACTTTGTTTCCAAAAACATTTCTATTCGTCAGGAGTTAAAGTTGGTAGTCGTGTTCATGATGTTTTTTTGTGTATGATTGAGCAGGCTAGACATTGTAGAAGTTGTAAACTCTTTCTCTTAGGTATATGTTAGAAAAGTTGATGCAAAGTCTCACGCAAGATTTTCATCGAATGAAAAATATTGCGCACTACATTTCAGTTGTATCCCAACAAAATATTTTGCTCTTTGACTGGCGTTGCTTTTGAGGTAGCCAATCAAATCTGTTAAACTGTAGCACGTGTGGTATTTGCACTCAGAGGAAAACAAGCTTCATCGATGATGTTTTGTGTTTTCCGATTTGTGAGGCGGAGAAGCGTAGGCCTTCTTTTCCAACAGGGAAAATTCTCGACCTGCTTACTATTATGGATGTTTTCCTTCTCTATGTCTCTCACACAATTCCAAAATGTTTCGTCGAGTTTGTCAAACATCTCATAATAAATGATAAACCTGTTTTTATTCCTGGTGCTGGTTCCAGGAAATGACAACCTGGTGACCATCTTATTGTCAGTATTCAGTGGAGATATCAAAACATGATTATTATCAAGAGTAGGTCGTACTTGTAAAGTTCTTGACTCTTTGATCCCTGTTGTCGTGATCGCTTTGTCTGCCGCAGTCTGAAATTTGCAATTGTCTGGATGGTGAAATTTTTTATTCATGAGTGTTGATCGTAAACAATTGCAGAAATCTACTAAGCTAATAGGATTTTCATTACCCCATTCAGTTAGCATATCAACCTGTTTCAGAGTACTGTAAACAAATCAAGATTTACTAGATCCATACTTGAACTTAGTTATAGCTTCGGTTTCTCCCATTTGCCGTTGACTGGCTTAGCCTTACTACGGTATAACTGAGAAATTTTTGCGTAACATTAGTCAGTTCCCCTTTCTATTGATTCCTTCAATTCTCTCGTTCGTTATCTCTACTTTATTATTCATTTATTCATTTATTCATCCGTTTATACCTTCATTCATTCATTTATTCATTTATTCATATATTCATTTATTCATTTATTCATTTATTCATTTATTCATTTATTCATTCCAGTTTACCAGGTGTGCAAAGAATTCATATACCTCTTTTACCGCTAAACAAAAGTAAATTATTTTGGTCGGATTTGGGTTACTTTATCGCAATCAATTTATGACAATTCAACCATTTTATAACGACTTGATTCATAGGTCTATTTTTTGTTAGTTTTCTGGGCGAAAGAAAATGAAAATTCTATCAGGTATCAAAGAGACTAACATAGCTTTTTGCCACACCTAATACATTCACTTTCATTACTCCAGTCTTGCGAAAAATTAATGTGAATAGGTTGACTACTTGGATATGACACAGGGAGTAGTTAAGGTATAAATTTATGATGCAATTGTGGTACTTTGCAAATGAGTCACTCATTTTGTCACAGATTTCTACTCAAATGAAAGACTGAAATAGATAAAAGTGCTACAGCACACACCTGGTGAAAATTCACATGGTTTCCTTTCAAATATTTCTTGTTTAGAAACATGTAGTTTTTCATATTGCTGAAGAATTCTTATCATAATTTAAAGGATTCTTATCATATTAGTGTGCGCAAAGGCCGGAATTTACATGTTTCTAACAACCTCCACATTCAAACAATGCATAAAGAGTTTAGAGTTTGCACCAAGAATCAGTAGGGATTTATTCAAAGGCTCCTTTGCTCCAAATGTTAGGATATGCCATTAGTTTGAGTAAGAGGAAGTTAAACGAATATTTACAATTTGGAAGCTTTATATTTTGAAAGGTCAGCAAGAACTTACAATTGATGTCAGTTGCAACCAAATCGTAAAATTTTGCTCAGTTTTCAGCAACCCAAACTATATGTATACCTCTAGATTCTTCAACAAAGTAAGCCTGAAAAAATTCTTCTTTGCCTTTGCTGCAAATTCCATTTTCTTTAAACTCAGAGAGGTTGGTATCATTTGCGTCGAATTAAATGCTTGCAAATCATGCAAGAAATATAGAACTTCAGAAAAGACTATTACCATGGATAACAGAATTTGAAAAGGTGAATTTTCTACAAGTCTCAACTGGCCTCGATTTGAAACGGAGGTCAACATTCTTATTGATAGTAAAAATAATTAAAAAAGCAAAAAAGAAAATTATCCTCGTGATTTACTTCTCCCCCTCAACATAACTTGATCTTCTTGATAATTTTCTTGCTCTGAATTGGATCTAAGCTACTTTAATTGAAGATGGTTACTTTGCTAATCTGAAAAATATTTATGCCCGCTTTGTTATTGTAATCATTAAACACAATAAACATCAGTAAACATGAGTAAACATAGTCAATAACGATTTCAGGTATTTTAACACAAATCCTAATTACCCGTTTGTAAGCGCAAAATTTATCATCGAGCGAAAAACCAAAACAATCCCGTTCTTGGGATGTAGATTAGTTGTAGATCGTTGAAAATCTGTATAATTTATGTGGTTATGAATGGATTATTGATCGCCGAGAAGAGCAACCTCTTCTCGTGAAAGCTGTGGATACATATTTAGGTTGTGAGGCAAACCCAGCTCATAAATTATGCAAAAGGTAGCGATGATCTTTGGTTTTCAAGAAATATTCCCGGGCTTGGATTTTTTACTACCAATTATGCTACAGTGGAAGAAATTTTAGTGTTTTTAAACTTGGTTTTCATTCTCATTTTCATCGTTCTGTAGGTCATGAAGACATTGGCCAGGGCGCTGACGATAGCCGTTGGGCTGGCTTTCATTATAGACATTGTGGTAAGTTGAAATATATTTGTTTATTTTTTTATTGGTTGCACACTCACTGAGCTTGTCAATTTTCGCCACAGTTTACGGTCCTGACTAAAATTGTATCTCAAAGCATAAGTTCAACCAGAAATAAGCCTGTTTTTATCAAGTTTATAGGGGATAT
>REGL01000509.1:113701-134381 GCA_004194395.1 Aurelia aurita complex sp. Pacific | reverse complement strand
TGTACAAATTTTTATTTTCTTTCAGAGGGACAGCGAAATTCACAGGGTATTTTGAATAGGCTGATGGGCATAAGTAATTAGGCCTCAATTCCAATTAATATCTCTATACAGGGAGCGACAGAGCTAAATTTCTTTACATGGACTGAAGAGACTGACTGGCAGGATATTTTCACTAAATCATATATATTTTTATGTAAAAACTCGCTTGCCCTTATTGTATATCACATCTTGTATTATGGCAGATCATAGGAGTAAAATGTTGTCCCAATTGTCTTTTGTAGTTTAAAGAATGCTAGGCCTTTTTCGTACCGGTATAGAGTCTAACATAGAAGGTATCCCTTGGATTAAGGAGAGATATCAAATAAAGATGAAATTAAAGAGATGTCGAAAATTTTATATCTTTGAGAAAGCTTTGCCCATAGCTGTTACTTCTATGAAGTTAAAATATTAATAATCAACTATGAACTCTTTAAATCTTCGATAGAATGTAAATTTAAATTACCTTTGTAATTATCGTTCATTGAAAGCCCTTATATGGAATAGATTTCTATATATGGAGTGCAAAAAGGCTTAGTATATTGTTTAAATACTTATAATTTTCAGTAGCTCTGCATGTTTCAGTGTGTGAACTTTTTTGTGTCTTCTCAACCTTGAGATTATATGTTCCTAACCAATTTTGAAGAATACCCCCGTCGTTATTTTTTGTATTATATTTCTGCCAAATGATAAGAGTGATATGACGGGGTGAAAGTAAGTGTTAGATAGAAATGTTAGAAATTCAATATATAAAATTAAACAAATACGATACTAAAATATCAAATATTTTTCTGAAATGTCTGGATGGATATAGTGAAAACCTCATTATCGAATAACGAAAGAAAGAAGTGATAGAGCAGCACAAAATGGCAAAACCAATGAAGAAATTTTCTCCAGGCTTGAAGAAATCCAGAGCATATTTTAAGAAGTTTCTATTTTAATAACACAGAACACACGACCTTCTTCTGAAGCTGGTGCTGCCCGATCCAAAGTTTCTGCTGTTTGTTACTTAAGCTCGCCCGTCCAAAACACGAGGTAGTCATAAAAAATTAGGAGGAAAAGGGCACCGATTTTTCTATTCGCACTGAAACTGGTTAAAGAGTAGTTATGGCAACGTTTAGCAGTTGGAGATTCTCATTGCTGTGGTGATAAATGGCCTTCAAAATGAGGAAATCCTCTTTGAAAGTGAATGATTGTTGATTCTTGGATTTCAATGAACTTGCTGCGAGAGGAGTAAAAAGAACTACCAACGCCTTAACTAGGTACTACCAACAGCTTCACCTTTCTGAACCATTCTCACTTGCCCCCACTTCTTTTTCAAATGTCCTGAAGCTCTCAGAAGAAATAAACCCTTCAAACACAACAGGACTTGACAATATTGCAGGGAAATTTCTCAAAGATGGTGCAACTGCTTTAGCAGAGCCAACAACTGAATTATGCAAGCTTTCAATCCTACGAGCAGCATTCCTTGATGGTTGCAAACAAGCAAAACCAAAACCACTTTTTAAAACAGATCGAAAAGTGATCACAAAAACTATCGACCTATTTATCTGCTCCCACAACTATCTGAAATTGTTAAAAAGATTGTTCATGGTCCAGTACAAAAGTACCTTGACGATTATAAAATATCACATAAATATCAGTCTGGCTATCGTGCTCATCACTCTGCGGATACTTGCTTATCCTACTTGAATGTTTACAGGCATGATTTTGATTGATCTACAAAAAGCTTTTGACAAAATTGACTACGAAACTTTCCTTGATAAATTAGCATGCCTTGCCTTTAGTGGTTCTACCATTTTATGGTTTAAGTCGGTTTAAATCTTACCTTCAGGACCGATCATTCGCAGTCAACGTTGGAAAGGAATATTCAAAGCCTAGTAATTTGTGATGTGGGGTCCTTCAGGAGTCAATTCTTGGTCCACTCATATTCCTCCTTTATGTAAATGACATGACACGAGCTGTCGACTGTGACATACTTCTGTACGCAGATGATTCTTGCTTAATCTTTAGAGACAGAGATATTGAGAAAAAAGAGACCAATTTGAATAGAAACTTCAACTTTCTCTGCAACTGGTTTGTGGAAAACAAGCTAGTATTCACTTTGGCGAGGACAAAACCAAATCCATGACGTAAAACCCTAAAAAAGCTGAACATTAGGAGAGGTGATATAGAAATCAAACAACGCCCAATGTTCACATACCTTTTATGTGATCTGGATGAAAATCTCTCTGGGGGAGTCAATGGCAACTAAACTGCTTTGAAAAATGAGTGGCAAGCTGAAATTTCCGTATAGAAAACAAAGCTTCCTGGATAACTCCCTTCGCAGGTTGCTTTTAAATGCTCTTATTCAACCTCACTTTGATTATGCATGCACCTCATGGTACCCAATGTTGAGTAAGAGGCTGTCCAAAAAATTCAAATCGGCACAAAATAAATGCATTCGTTTCTATCTGAACTTGACAAACACAGCACAAGTTGGGGCTCCATAATTTACAGCTATAAACTGGCTCCCCATAAAACACAAAATAAATCAAAATATCTGTATAAATATAACGAGATTTTTGAAATGAACTGCTCTATCTTATGCGGACGAAACCTTCCACGCAGTCGACCACAGTCGAATAACGCGAAGGCCTAAGTTTAAATTAAGCGTCCTTTTTCGTAAAAGTAACACAGGCCAAAAATGTCTATTTTTCTTCTTTCCTATGGCCAAAAATATGGAATAGTCTAGCATCTGACTAAAAATCCACAGACAATATCAACACGTTTTAATACAAGGTCAAAGAAAACTTTTTCCTGAATATAAAGAGAGAATGATGACGTAAGTGTGTACCACTGATATAGTATTACCCCGCCACTAAGAAATTGACTTATAAGAAACTGCAGCCTGCCAGATGGCACCATGGTCATTGTCAACATTTGGTTTGATATAACATTTGCATGATATAAGAAATCAAACAGCCTGGTTTATAAAATGAGTTTCTTTGTGGCGGGTTTATACTGTACGCCATAAGCTCTCTTGCACTTATGATTCAGTCCTACTAAATTATCTTTCATCCAAAGCACTTTAAAGTTTATATCTCTTATCATTTTCCTTTTGCCTGTTTGTCTGGCAATTTTCCGTTCAAGAAGCCACTTTGAGGGGACCATTATGGAATAAATAAGGTCAATTCGACCATTTAATGCTATCCATGCCACTACAATTAGGGATGTTTTCATATGTAGCTTTTAGAACATTGTAAATATTTTATTTTTAGTGGCAAATGTAAACATAAATACAAACAACGTATTGCGAAGGAAGAGTATGNACTCTGGGGACGAGATTGACGCGAGGCTCGATAGAGTGGTGTTAAGAGCTTCTATCACTGTTGTGCAAATTCGAAAATTCTACGAAGTGCACTTTGTAGAATTTTCGAACATGCACAATATCGATAGAAGTTCTGACGCCACTCTATCGAACCTCGTGCATAAAAATAACGCTCGATCCAGGCTCTTTTGTAGAATAGCTAAAAGGTCTAATGACAACGAAATTTTCCTTGATAAATTGGCATGCCTTAGCTTTAGTGGCTCTGCCATTTTATGGTATAAATCTTACCTTCAGGACCGATCATTTGCAGTCAACGTTGGAAAGGAATATTCAAACCCTGGTAATTTGTGATGTAGGGTCGCTCAGGTGTCAATTCTTGGTCCACTCATATTCCTCTTTATTCTAATGAAAGCAGACAAAAATCTCGACGCGGTTTTGTTGCCGTTTTTACACGATCTGATTGGTCCATCTGTGGCGGAGGTGTGTGTCTATTTCACAGCCAATCAGTGATCGGAATTTTTTAAATCGATGCAATTTTTGTTGTTGATTTTGCTTCATTGTGCAATCCTCATTGGAACCAGCAAGATGGCGGCAGGAAAATCACCTGCAGCTGACTATGTGGTCGTTGGTGGTGGGGTTGCTGGAGTCTGTTGCTGTCAAACACTTGCAGAAAAGAATCCAGAAGCTTCAATAATACTCTTAGCAGCAAAAGATGTGATCAAATTGGTAACAAGTCATAGAAAGATAACGAGAGCCCTGGAAGAAATTTCAGTTGAGGAAAGGCCCTCATTTACACTCACAGAAAATTATGAAAATATTTCTGTGATAAATGACCTTGTCGTCGAAATTGATCATAAGAGTAAGAATTATATTTAGTAATCTAACTGTGAAATCATACTATGAACCTTCATAGACCTTCATTCATATGAGTTCTCAGGTTCTGTCAGGGTATTATATGATATGGGAAAGAATCAGCAACTAAACACAATCACATTTTTGGATCAAATGTGCTGTGTTCGCAATGGCAACTTGAAATGAAAGCAGTTCATGTTCATGAGTTTTCATGAGTTTAGATTCAGGTTCTTTCAATCAAAATTTGGTGATCATCTTCATATGCAAAGAAACTGACTGTAAAATGAGTAAACAAGAAAACTTTGCAGAACAAGTGCAGAACATTCTGATGCTCTCCTTGAAATCTATTTTTCCTTTATTTTCTATCAATTAATCTATGAAGAGCTCCCCTGAACATTACCAGGAGAGCCATTTACTGATCCCCTGCTAGAAGTCTTATGGTAAGGTCTGGGGTAGGCATGAGACATACAGTACCTTTGCTTGCTGCAGCAATGAAAATACTCCAATTGTTAATTCTTTATTCGAAAGGAAACACATATGTTACTTCAGACTTATATTAGTCTATATTTTCTAGAAAATTATGTGAATTTTTCATTACTATGCAGTTCTTTATTGCAGGCTGCCAAGTCAAAACTTTGCTGGGGCTCAAAATTGGATATAAAAAACTCTGTTTGTGCACTGGTGCCAAGCCTCATTTGATTGACTTTGAAAATGAAAATATTCTTGGTATTAGAGATGTTGACAGTGTTGCAGAATTGCAAAAGAAATTGAAAAATGCAAAAAGAGTTATGATTGTTGGGAATGGTGGAATTGCATTAGAACTTGTGTGAGTTATTTTCAAGAACCCTTTTAACACTGAGGAGGTTGATTTCCCTTGCAAAAATAAGTTTATAGCAGACATGCTCATTGGAGAGGTGTATTTATCATCTTATCAATATTACAAAATATCATGATCAGCAAACTGTTAAGAGATATCTAACTTTACTTCCAATTCAATGTTGGAACGAATGTATGTGCATAACAAATTTTTAAAGCACATTTAAAGACCTGTTGGATCTATTCGACAGTTGTGAGTTTTGAAAAGAATACAATTCAAGGAGAGAATGAGGCAAGCAACGACAATCATTGTATACTTTATTTTATGAAATCAATTCATTCTCTGCATTTTCATCAAACTGCTCTTCCCAACGAATTCTCCAATGTCGAATACAGTTCAGTCATATATGATCTTAAAATGAAAGAATTGTTTGTGAATCCTTACACATAATTAGGCAAGGAATGAAAGATGTCATTCTCGAGAGGTATGAAAAGCATTCTTCTAATCAAAGCAATATGCACAATTGATAAAATCTACAAATACAAAAAGTTCCGATGAAAATTCATAGCAAAAATTTGTCATATTTTATTTAATTATTTTAGCACAAGACACCAAAATTTGGAGGGGGGGGGTTAAAGAGGTTTATGGGCATAACTTGCAAGATAGTTTCATGACCAGAGCCTTCTTATTCTTGGAAAGTGCCCGTGTTACTTAAGCATAGGTTCCAAATATTTAACTCGGCATAAAGAGGTGGGTGTAAAATTATGTGACCTATTTCTTCTGGTTGAATAGCTTGAAAGAAACTTTAGATACTCATCTACAATTCTACCATTGGACTTTTCAGAAATGTTGAATATTTTTCGAAATTACAGTGTACCTTACATTGCAACTTATTTGAGGATGTGATGTCATCAAATTTATAAATAATAAACCAGAAGAGTGCCAGACTTTTTCTTGATACCATATTGTGGGCATCCATAAATTATGGTTTTGTTGGAAATTGTTTCATGTTTTGTCAAACAGTTTAGAAATTATGAATGGTTTTAAGTTTTTTCGAAAATTTTGCTTGAATTTTTGAAAAAGAAGAAATACACTCTAATTCTGAAAATATTGAAGATTTCAGAAAAGTTCAATGGTAGAATTATAGATAAAGAACTAAAGTTTCTTTGAAGTCTTGTTGAGGATACCGAGGACTGCCCCTTTTGTCTGAGCCTTTTGTTGTGCTGGTATAGTTCAAAGCAGATCAACAGCTGGGAAACCTATTACCATGCACGAGAATCTCTTGGTCTCTTTTCTAATTCTTGTTTGGATTGTGGCCGGATTATCCGCCCACATCCTTTCCACAAAACCAAACATGCTTTCTGCGCATGATCACAGGTTTCCTTTTTGGGGGATGACCATTGCTTTGAACTTTGACGATTCGTATCCCCAACAAAGTCATTCAATTCAAAGAAATAGGTCGTTGAATTTTACGCCCACCTTTTCAAAGATTTGGAATCCATGCTTCCCTGTTACGATCAGCAAAAATTCTTATTTATTGATCTGTTTGAACAGACAAGAACTCTCTCTAGATGCACAAGCATTTTTTGTTTCCATCAGATTTCTTTCCCCTTCAATTAGAATTCTTTTTGAAGCAAGCAACAAATTTTCTTCTTTGATGCCAAGAAAACAGTGTTAATATGTATGTCATCGTTTCTCTTCAACAGCTTTGAATTGTTAGGATGTGAAGTCATTTGGGTTATCAAAGATGATGCCATAGGGAATATTTTTCTTGACAAAGCTGCATCTGAATTCCTGTTACCCATGCTAAATGAAGAACATGACAAAAGTCATCAAAGAAAGGCTGAAACTGTCATTTTCAAAAGAAGGAAATACGCAGTAGAAAGAGAAAATGCTGATCAAGGTAAACTAATAATGCTAATGTAACAAGGACACATTTTCGTAATACAATAGCCTCAGTTGCTTTTGATTGACACCTCAATAGACCTTTTAGCTATTCTACAAAAGAACCTGGATCGAGCGTTATTTTTATACATTTTGATACGCGACGTTCGATCGAGTGGCATTAGAGCTTCTATCACTATTGTACACATTCGAAAATTCTACAAAATGTAGCAACATGTTGTTCGACTCTGATTCCTTTCAGAATAGCTAAAAGGTCTATTCAAAGCGATTAGCAACTGCAGACAAAGGAAATTCTCTCAACCAGTAATTCAAACAAACAAGGCCGCAAAAGTTGCCCCAAAACCAGTAGGGCAAACTCTCGCCTTGTGCACGCGACAGCTGGTTTTTATGAGAAGTTATGTTCTTAGATTTCTTATAACGAAAGGAGGAGAGTAAATCTAAAGATCTGCCTGGTGGATTTTGTTTATTCGATTTGGTTCCTTCTAAACTTTAAAGGGTATGTCATGATTTTATGATAGATATGCAAAAGAAGGAGTCTTGTTGACTAGCTCAGCTGGTAGTTTAATAATAACTGTTCTTTTTCGTCATTATAGATTATCCGGAACAGGTGCATGGTGGAGCACTTGGCCCAGACTGGTGTCTCAATGCACGCTTGCAAGGAGAAGACGATAATTCGACCAAGCGAAAGGTACACGTTGAAAACAAGTGTGAAGTAAAGCGCATATTTCGAGAGTATGAATTGAATAAATTGGAATTAAGTTGCTCAAATCCTCCTAAAAGCTTCAGCAAACAGCAGAGATGGCCGCAATACGTTGAACTGACAAATAATGAAATTTATGGGGTGGATCTTATTGTTTCTGCTACTGGCGTTAGGCCTAACGTTGACCTTAAAATCGAAGAAGGAGAACTCGTATTAGACAAAGATGGCGGAATCAAAGTCGATGATAACATGAGAACTAGTCTCCCTGATATTTATGCCGCTGGGGATGTATGCACTGCATCATGGGAACTAGCACCACATTGGTTTCAAATGCGTTTATGGACGCAAGCATACCAAATGGGGGTACATGCTGCGAACTGTATGATGCTAAATATGGCAAACCAAGAAGCAAGTCTTGATTTCTGTTTTGAAATGTTCGCCCATGTCACCTCGTTTTTTGGTCATAAATTGTGTCTTCTTGGGACGTATAACGCACAAGGGCTTGGAGTAAATTATGAACTTCTAGTTCGTTATACAAAGGGAGAAGAATATGTGAAAGTTGTTCTAAAAGATGGGCGAATGATGGGGGCTTTGTTGTTGGGAGAAACTGATTTAGAAGAAACTTTCGAGAACTTGATTTTGAATCAAATGGACTTGAGCAGGTTTGGTGATAATCTACTGAATCCGGATATCGAAATCGATGAATTTTTTGATTAAATGTTTGTCTTCTTTCTGGTCATATTAGTTCCACGATGTCTTCTTGCTTTCAATTCCTACCCAGTTCAATTAAATCCCCGTTGGACAAACAAGGGCAGATTTTGTAATACAATAGCAACAGTTGCGTTTGATCGACACCTCAATTCAAAGCGATTAGCGGATGCAGACAAAGGAAATTCTCTCAACCAGTAATTCAAAACAAACAAAGCCGCAAAAGTTTCCCCGAAACTAGTAGGGCAAACTCTCGCCTTGTGCAAGCGAAAGATGGTTTTTAAGAGAAGTTATGTGCTTATAGCGAAAGAAGAAGGGTAAATCTAAAGCTCTGTCGCTTAGATTATGTTTATTTGATTTAGGAGCTGCTTTGTAATCGTTTCATTTTAAGCCCTAAAGACGAGAGAATTACAATGCCTTCTGCTCGGCTCCTGAATCAAATAAACATAATCTAAGCGACAGAACTTTAGATTTACCCTTCTTCTTTCGCTATAAGCACATAACTTCTCTTTAAAACCATCTTTCGCTTGCACAAGGCGAGAGTTTGCCCTACTAGTTTCGGGGAAACTTTTGCGGCTTTGTTTGTTTTGAATTACTGGTTGAGAGAATTTCCTTTGTCTGCATCCGCTAATCGCTTTGAATTAAGGCGTCAATCAAACGCAACTGTTGCTATTGTATTACAAAATCTGCCCTTGGTCGTTGGACACCCTTGGGTATTTGACTGAAAAACATAAGATTTGCAAATTTTTTCGATTTCCACTGAAAATTTGTTTCTGATGCAGTGACAGGAAAATTGTTTAGTAAACACCGTTCCCGTCGTCACAATATATTAGTCATACTTGATGCCAATAAGTTCAAATTTGCAACCTTTTCGACCTTCATTGAAATGTGCTTCTTGTGCAGTAAGAAGAAAAGTTTTTGTACAAAAACGGAGAGAAAAAGCTCCGTTTTGTGAAACTGTTGACATTTATCGGCACAAAAGCGGGGGTTTTCGAAAACACTATCAAATTGGATATCGACAAAAACGGAGATTTTGAAAACGCACTTGATTAATATGAACGCACAAAAACGGAGGTTTTCCCTCCGTTTTTGTACAAAAGCGGAGCAATGTGAACGGGTAGCTCCGGGTAGCTTCGATGCTTAAAAAAAACGGATCAATTGCAACCTTTTTCGACCTCCAGTCCCTGCATTGAAAATATGGGTGCTACGGAATGGTGTTACGGTATTTGATGGAAAATGTTCTTCCATGCGCCTCGCCTTTACATTGTCCAAAATTTCCCGCCCACACATATAAGACTAGGTCCCAGACTCCCTGAAGCCGCAAAATCTAAAATTGAATTGATATATTGATGAAAAAAATAATGGCGAATGGAAGAAGGCTGTTGCTGTGCGATTGATACCATGGTAATTGTAAATTCTTTATTGATTATTCATCACTTGTTTGTGAGTTTTGAATTTATTTAACCCCCGTTGATTTTGCCCGTGAATTGTGGGAGGGAATTTTATTTGCGCCTTTTTTATTGGTAAAGATTTCTTATATTTCAGTATTTTTAGGACAAAATAAAACATGGGCCTACCTACAGCTACCTACTACCTATCCATGGCCATGTACATGTTAGCCTAAAATATAGCAGGAAAGTTATCTATGACTCATAGATAGCCTTACCTAAGTAAAATATGAAACAATAACAGTTTTCACGCCCAAAGAACAACCAGCAAATGCTTGGCAAGCCGGCAGTTATGTGGCTTTGGTAAGCTGTCTGCATAAAAAACTCTGGTCTGGTACATTCGTGTGTTAAGTTTGAAGGGGGTGCAAATCTGTCACTGTCAAATGTACTGGAATATATTTGAAGCGAAAATATTTGAAACATTACAGTTCCTTTGCTATCAACACAATTTCAATAAATCTTATTATTCCTTCTAGAAATTTGCAGAAAGAGCATAACAACAAGTGTCAATCAGATTGCATGAATAAGCAAGGATAAGGCTCTAAGCACAAAAGATTACTGGACATAAGAAATTGCAGTATGGAATGAGAAATATACCTCAACCAACCAACCATGTAATCAACCATGTGATCAAGAAGAAAGCGTGGTTTCCCTGACATGTTATGAAGTAAAGTCAAAAATGGAAGAGCAAGAAAATGACTAAAAATGTCAAAGACTAAGGATGCATTTGGAATTCAGCCCACAGAAAAGCAGAAGTTGCTGCTTAGTGCAGCAGAAAAGGGTAGTTTGCAAGAAGTTGCAAAATTATTGCAAAGTGATGAATCAGTCACTGAAAGTAGCTATCTTAGTCAACAAGATCTCAGCATTGATTCTTGTGATGATGAAGGTCTCACAGGACTGCATATATCATGTGCAAATGGACATGAAGCCGTTGTGAGGTTTCTTTTAACAAGAGGTGCATCATTGGACCTAAATTGCCGTCATGGTTGGACTCCTTTGATGTTTGCAGCTTATTATGGCCATCAAAACATTGTTCATCTCCTCACTCAAAGTAAAGCGAATATAAATGCCTCAAATNGTCAACAAGATCTCAGCATTGATTCTTGTGATGATGAAGGTCTCACAGGACTGCATATATCATGTGCAAATGGACATGAAGCCGTTGTGAGGTTTCTTTTAACAAGAGGTGCATCATTGGACCTAAATTGCCGTCATGGTTGGACTCCTTTGATGTTTGCAGCTTATTATGGCCATCAAAACATTGTTCATCTCCTCACTCAAAGTAAAGCGAATATAAATGCCTCAAATCTCATGGGTGCCACACCTCTTTTGTGTGCCTGTAGATGCGGACATGCCAGAATCGCATTGACCCTTTTAGAATTTGGTGCTAACACTGAGCAGCTTTGGGAAGATTTCAACCCCCATGCCACAACTCCTCTCATCACAGCAGCACAACATGGTCATAACCAGGTTGTCAAGATTCTTATTGAGCATGGTGCAGATGTAAATTTCCAGCATCCTGTCACAGGATGGACAGCATTAATGATGGCTTCATTAAATGGGCACTTGGATGTTGTAAGGATGCTTGTTGAAGCAGGGAGATCTGACGTCAACATGGAAAATGCTGCAGACCAAACTGCATTATGCGTGGCTTCTCTTCATTGCCGCAGAGATGTGGAAAGATACCTTGCAAAAAGGACTTCAAGGAAGCTTGAGAGCAAAGGTAAATTCACAGGAAGTGCATTTCTTGCAGGTTGTTGTTCAGTTATTTTTAATTCGATACTTTACATAGCTAACAATATATACAATATATACAAAGTTAACTAATCTAAATCAATTGAATTACAGGAAATCAATGATGAATGTAATTCATCAAGTACCATTAAGATGTACTGGCCTGCAGAAAATGCATTTCTCAATGCTGATGTCTTGCACAATATAAAGGCTGATTTTTAGTCAGTGCAAGTTACAAAGTGGACGAGAATTCTATTGTTTATGCGAGAAAATGTCACATTGATTCTGAATAGAAAGTTGCATCTGAGTAAGCTTTTGCTACGTAAAATTCCACCTTCTCAGAAATTTCCACTAACTGTAAACCAGCCTTATAGTACCAGAGCAGAAACATGCCCTGGCACACACAATTTGTAATTTCTTTATGTCTTAACTTGGTCAGAGAATACAAGAAATTGTTCAAAATGAGTGTGCATGGAAATTTTTTTAAAGTATTGCACTGCACTGCAGTGCTATACCCTGTAGACTGAAGATGAAGATATGTTTCAATCATATGTTGCAAATTCCTATTGTTTTCACAACAAAGGCATTGTTCTTTGAGCATTTACAGCACAATTCTGCATTTTCACTACAAATCTGATAACAGAATATCCAAAATGTAACAACTTGCCTTTTTTTCACAGTTTCCAAACCATCAAGACCACCCATCATAGAAGCTGCCATTGAAGGTAAGTCATGCTAAATTTCTTGCTGCTGTACCTTCTTCAGTTTATAGAATTTTTACTGTTAGTGATTTTGTAATAGATGACTGGGAATGCCTTCTATATTGCATATGATGCAACTTCTATCGCAAACATCCCTTTTTAATGGTTTGGCTGGATAGTTATTCTTCAGATATTTTATAGTTGTCCTTATATTTTAAACAATGACAGCTGCATGATTTTGCTATTGAAACTTTGCCTTTTCCTTATTTCCAGTAAGCTTTAAACGATGTTTAAAACACATATCACAAAAAAGAAATACAGGTATCTGTAAATAAACAGATTTCTAGTAATCATAAAGTCAAATCTAGCTGGATCCAAGCTTTGATGATGATGCTTTACATTCTTGTGTTCATTTCAAAGTCCCTCTTCAGAAATTTGTGCATTCTTATTCCAGGAAAGTATGACAAAATAAAACAAATTTTGAAAACCAACAGCAAAGAAGTAAATGCGCAAGGTACAGTAGTTGCATTTGCATGTTTTCATTTTACTTTCATTTTAACTTTCTTATGCATGGTAGTCCCTCAGTTTAGATAACTGCAATATTGTGCTCATGTATGTTCAATATTGCTTGTGTTACCTTTGTAGTGATTATTCTAATGCTTTTGTCTTTGTGTGGATGCTTAGATTTTTCTTGGCAAATTTTGTAACAATTTGAGTGCATTCCATTTCAAAGTTTGAGGTTGCAAAATTATCAAAACGAATAGTTAGTACACACCAATCCCATTATGAGTCATACTTCCAGCCAATAAGTGCAAATTTGCAACTTTTTAAAATCTCCATTGAAAATGTGCTTCTTGTGCAGCAACAGGAAAAGTGTATACACAAAATGAATAGGTCTGAAAGTTTCCAGTTAACGTAAAAACAAATTCCATCATTCCAATGATGAGTTACTCCTTTAAAGGACAAGTCTGGGGTTGGTATGATTGATGATAAAATACACAAGATAATACTTTATGAATAATGTAATGATACTTTTTTCCACTATTTTTCCCCTTCTCCTTGTGAAATTATGTATTCAAATAAGCAATTTGAACGAAGTGACATCATATCGCGCAAACAAAAATGAGGTTGTGTGATTTTTTTTTTTGCCTCTTTATCGTTGCAAGCCGCTTTATCGAGTTCTCATGCCATTTTCAATACCAGAGTACACAATAAAGAGGCTAGCAGCGATTAGGAGGTGAAAAACAATCACGCAGCCTCGTTTTAGTTTCCGCGATATGATGTCACTTCGCTCAAATTGCTTATTTGAATACGTAATTTCACAAGGAGAAGGCGAAAAATAGTGGAAAAAAGTATCATACATCATTCATAGCAGTATTATCTTGTATTTTATCATCAATCATACCAACCCCGGACTTGTCCTTTAAAAAGCATTGTTTGTATCTTGCTAAGATATTTTTTATCTTATCTCCTTCAGATGGTGATGGAGCCACAGCATTGATTTATGCAAGCATGAAAGGTCATACAGAAATTGTTGATTTGTTGGTGAGAAAAAATGCAGATCTTAATGTGCAAGATAAAGTAACTGAATGGACAGCACTTATGCAGGCAACTTGTAATGGGTAGGTCTGCTTATTTATTAGCCTGAGTACAAGCTTTCCTACTTGGTGAGTAAAAAAGGCAATCCCTGTTNGTCTGAAAGTTTCCAGTTAATGTAAAAACAATTTCCAACATTCCAATAACAAATTTCTCTTCAAAAAGCATTTGTATTTTGCTAAGATATTTTTTAATCTTATCTCCTTCAGATGGTGATGGAGCCACAGCATTGATTTATGCAAGCATGAAAGGTCACACAGAAATTGTTGATTTGTTGGTGAGAAAAAATGCAGATCTTAATGTGCAAGATAAAGTTACTGAATGGACAGCACTTATGCAGGCAACTTGTAATGGGTAGGTCTGCTTATTTATTAGCCTGAGTACAAGCTTTCCTACTTGGTGAGTAAAAAAGGCAATCCCTGTTTAAAAGGCCACTGCGCCTTGGATATCCAGATGATAATATCAACAAACATTTTCCAATGGTGGACATGTTCAAATCCATCTTAGAATTTACTTGAATAGCTGAAGTCAACCACTCAGTTCTGAAATTATCAGCATTTTTCTCCAGAGATCCACCTGAAGGAAACTTCAAAACAGGCCAAACAATCACCAACAAATTTCCTAATTTTTCTACCCTACAGTGGCTACAATTGAGTCTTACATAAATTTTCATAATGAACTTTAAATTTGCTGAAAGGTTGTTTTACCACAAAGGAGATGCTTGTGTAAGCTTGATATTTAACTAATTTGACCTTTGAGCTATGTTTTTCTTCATGTCTTACAAAATGTCCTCATGATGTTCTGTTATCCTTGCTAACTTCTACCTGTCCATTCTGCAGGCGTTTGGATTGTATAAATATACTACTGAAAGCCAATGCTGACATTAATCTGAAAGACAACAAGACATTAACTGTGTTTGATTTGGCAACAACTGTTGGTAAGGATGAAAACGACCATTACTTTTCTACAAAATGGAATTAATTTGCAATGAAAAATTAACTAAGTTTACATAAATAGAGACATTTGGAGATTCCTTTAAAGGGACTTTGCATTGTTGAATAGGCTTGTTTATAAATGAAGAATAAAACACTCTCAGACACAGCATTGTTTCTTCAGCAATCTATTGTTCACAGCACGTGTACAGCTTTACTTTGAGTAGGATATTGTCGGACTTTTTGCTCTTTGCAAATTCAAGTATTTATCATTGCACAAACCTTTTAATTACACTCGATACACGTCAGGGTGAGTCAATAAGAAGGCCTGGCGTTTGCAAAAATGCTGCTCCCTGAATACCAAAGCAATAGTATTGAACATTGTCTTGTTTTATTTTTGATATGTCCAATTAGGTTCAGTAATTTACCCGGCTTTGATTGACCATTCCTTCCCGTTGATATGGGAGATTTTCTGCAGAAAGCCTCTTTCAAAAGCCTAAAAAAAAACGCATGAAAACGATGAGCAAAATTTCCTTCCTAGCAATTATGACAGTTCCATTCATTCATATATTTTGTCCTCTTGGGAGAATCGAATTCCCCCTCAATAATTTATTCATACTAGGGGGAAGACTTTTTCATTCCCCAAGAGGATAGCATGTGCTAAAGCGTTCTCAAGTCATTGCTGTAAAGTAAACATATTAGGAAAACTTGCTCACGATTTTAGCACTTTTTTCTCGGAGGGAATTTGTATAGAAAATCCCTTGTAAAATCTGAACAGAATGACCGATTTTAGTCAGGAAAAATTCCACAAATGATTGAACATGTTAGCTATTCAACCAGATATTGCAAAATATCATTGCTTATATACTCAAGGAACAGTAGCCTTTCAAACACCGTGCCGCTTGGCCTTTTTTTCTCACCCGGTAGATAAAGACAATGTTGCTTTCTTCATTTACAGGAAATCCTGAAATTATTCGTCTTCTTGCACGAAAAGCCCTTGAAAATGATAGTGGATTTGTCAGTGAAGGTAAGTTTTGAATATTTTTCTCAAATATTTGTTGCCTTGATATTTACTATGACGTTTAAAATGCCTGAGAAAGTAATGATTGACTCCAGATCAATTCCTCGTAGAATTTTTTTTGTGGTAGAAGCAACAAAAAGTCCTGGACAAGCGAAAAGTGAATAAATGTTTAGATGATAATGCAATTTCATTTTTCTCCATTTATTTTCAGCAATACGGGGTATGGCAGCTGATGAAGAACAAGACAGGTAATACCAAATTATTTCAGTTGCAATGCCTTTTTATAAGTCATAAATTGTTTCATTTAACATTTCAGCATTTCGTAAATTCGAATTTGCCTATATCTTGAGTGCTCCTGAGGACCCCAGGAAATCACAAAATACTTCTGTCCAGTTTTATCTAGAATTTAAATCATTCAAATCCACAACTACTCTTGGTGCTATGAATTTTTGGAAAATGGGAACTTGTTTCTGAATCATCGAGTATATAGCTGACCTTGATTCCCAGTTTCCTCTTTTAGAGATAGCCATTTCATAATTGATTTTAGAAGCTACCATTTCGTTCATCGAGAAAACTAGGCGGCTCCATTAATATTGTCAATATGCTAATATGCACCCTGTGTGGCGTACTGTGCGACTTTTGTCAGTTACGTTTCTCTGTGTTCTTTTGTTGCTGTGTTATTATTTCTTTGGTTTTTGTTTTCATTTTCATTTCGTTTGTTTTTCTTATGAATTTAACTGTCATCCATGCTGGGGACCAGATGACCCTGTGCCTTTCCCCGCCATTTTTATTTAGAATTAGGTTTTGTTGTTATTTGAATAAATTGTCAAAATATTTAAAGATTACTCGGGGATGCCGTTTGTGGTAAGTCTAGACGATATCGATGACAGCATTTTGGACAGATTTATTTTCTGTCAATTCAATTCAGTTTATGGAAGATATTTTCTAAAAATTTTTTCTATATTTTTTCTTTTGGCAGTGAAACCAAAGGATCAGTTAAGGTGAGTGGAGTTAATTCATTTATAGTATTATTATTCATAAATCCAGATTTCATCCCTTCATTCATTTTCTTATTCATTCATTCGTTGTTTTCTACATACAATTTGAATTCCTATGCTGGTGAATGAAATTACTTATCTACTTATCGTTTATTCATTTTTTCTTCAATACACTCATTTTTTACAAGAATATTGTTTATGAGAATATTCAGGCTCAGAATCATGCAAATTTTAAGAATATTATAAGAATATTGCTCAGCCTCAGCTCGCCATATTTGTGTATCATTTTTCAGCAGTTGCCTGTTTTGCGATGTTCTTAACAGAGAATCGCATGACTGACGTATCTCATTCAAGAAGCATGTTTAAAACTTTACGATTGTTAAGAACATTCTTATTCTTATAATTGCTAAAATTTTTCTTTGGTTCGACCAGTTCCTCTTAATCATATGACATTTCCTGTAACTTCCTGGGCCTGAAACCATACCAGATTTCAAAAAATAAAAATACTTTAAGAATATGTTCAGGCTCAAAACGAAAATTTTTTAAGAATATTGAGGCTGGACAAAATTTATAGTATTCTTATAAAAAAAGAGTGTACGAATATACTTGTCAATTGCCATATTCTTATTTCAGGCTTGGATATCAAAGATGATGGCTGGCAAAATCCAACCATGGAAATCATCACGTAACTCGTTCCCAACCTCTCGTGTTCCACCGCAGCCACCTGATGGGCTCGGCAGCTCCCTTGTCAATGAAAATTCAGATCCTCAAGCGTTGGTTGATACTTACTCGCTAAGATCTTCAAGTTCTATTTTATCAGGTAGGATTGCATCATGTGTTTTTGGGGAATGTTTCTTCGGAATCTCCTTAGACTGTAGGCGTAGTATATTTGAATTAGCTTTGCGAAAACTCGAGTCATTGAATGTTATGAATATTGTAATAAATGTTATTCGTTATCTAAAGGGTGTTCTAAAAAGATTTGCCCCTTTTGTGAAGTTGCTGTGGAGGAACTGTAACTTTGATTTTCTCAATCTGACAAGAGTTCGCTGATTTGCAGCGTCACAAACGGGGCACAATTTTTGGGACACCCTGTATGCTAAACAATAGCAAGTCATTCGTTCATATCACTGTTGACGAAAGTCGGGACGGTCCTCCGGGTTGACTTACATCCTTCAGTTAAAACTGGCTTCCTTTTTCTACATTTTAGTTCTTGATGCAAACAAAGGCCCAAAGGAGAAACCAAAAGTCGTAAGTAGAATATGCGAAGCTCGATACACACATGCTGAATTTAATGACGATAAAATTGATAAATGATCTGAGTACCAAAAGATTGTTTGGTCACGTGACAATAAGTACATGCTCCAAACGTCTTTTTTAACACGTGTGTTGTAACACTATTCAAGTACAAAATCGTATTTTTTAAGGAATTACTTGCTTACATTTGTCATTTTTAGAATTTACACCATTGTTGTTACTCAAATGATTTATTTATTCTATTGTCATTTAAACTTATGGTACCACACGCAACAATCATATTTTCATTAAATTATGCTGAATTTATCTTTAGATTTAACTATTCTCTCNAGCTCGATACACACATGCTGAATTTCATGACGATAAAATCGATAAATGATCTGAGTACCAAAAAATTGTATAGTCACGTGATAACGAGCACATGCTCCAAACGTATTTTTTTAACACGTTTGTTGTGACACCATTCAAGTACGAAATCGTATTTTTAAAGAATTATTTGCTTACCTTTGTCACTTTTAACATTTACACCATTGTTGGTACTCAAATCATGTATTTATTTCATTGTCGTTTAAACTTATGGTGAAGGTGAAGGTGAAGTTGCGTTTTTCAGCGCCAAGCGCTGGGATCGCACAAATAGAGCAGACCTAATCGAGTCCGCGACCCCTTGTCATGGCGCTCAAGTGGTGGGGTCCTACCGGGTATCGAACCCATTCCGCCTGACTGTTCTGGCTGCAAAGTCAGAGGATTACACCACTGCGCCACAACACCTTCATGGTACCACACGCAACATTCATATTTTCAATAAATTATGCTGAATTTATCTTTAAATTTAACTATTCTCTCAACATCTAAACACCTTGTTTCGTTGGTCACCATTGATGCTGTAGCATATTCAATGTCTTTCCTCAAGCTCTTATTTCCCGATGATGCATCAAATTAGATGTCACGTGAAAATGCCCGCGAATAAACACGATGGAAGGATTCTGCATGAGCAATTTTGCATCATCGCAAATTTCCACATGACATCTAATTTGAGACTGACTTTAGTCTTGGTTTGCTTTTATCTGACAGATCTTTTCAAGACTGAAGTTTTGAAATTGTTATTTCAGCCTTTGTTTTGTTTTTAGGCGCTTGTTTTTCCTCAAACTAAACTGCCAGATGATGTATTGGCTCCAGTTTTATCACCTTTCCCAAGACGAACGAGTTTTGAATTGCCAAGAATGCCAAAAGATGCTAAACTTTCAAACAGTGGAGGAGCAGATGTGTCTCCGCAGGTAAGCTGGGTGATTGTAGAGGGACATGGGCTAAAAATTTCTCAACATCCAACGATGCATTGACCATTCTTAAAGAGACCTTGACTGAATAGAACACTTATGAAATAGGGGGTTTAATTGTCAAGTTGTCAATCAAGTAACAGAGTCCAGAAAAAGTCATGGCTGTGAGGAAGGCTTGCTTGTTAATGTCACATTTAGAGAAGGAGAAATGCTTGTAAAAATCCTGGGAAAATTGTGGATTATTTTGGCAACAACAACTGGCCTTTAAGGTTATAAAAATACGAATAGTTCACAAAATTAACTTATTTGTACTTGCGAAAACGAGGAAGGTTTAACCAACGAAATTGGTGTCCCGAGGAATGTCTGCGTTTTTCTGGACTCTGCCAAGTAACTCCAATGGATTCAGAATTAACTGAATGATTTATAATCTGTCTCAATTAAATGTCATATGAAAATGCTCGCTAATAATAACAAATAAAGCATTTGCAGGGTAATTTTGCGTTATCGCAAATATCACTAGTCGTATCTGACACAGATTTTCGTTGTCTTTGAATAAGCGCATTTCTAGGGATGTTGTTAAGTTGTAAATGTTGATTTTAGGTAGAGAACTAGGGTAAATTTATATTAAGTTATCGATACTGTTGATGATAAGAATTTGATGAAAATTTTAAAACTAAACTATAACTTGAAAATGCTTCTTTTTTAGTCAATGATTCCGAGGCTACAAGTCAATGGAATGTACGTTAATGATAGTATCAGTGATTTCGATTGGAAAGATAAATCTGATGTAAATATGTCATAAGTATCATAATTTATGATAATTTAGTTAAATTTCAATTGAATCAAATTAAACTTTTCAACAGTACTGAACTCAAAATAAAGGGACTTGAAAGAATAGAAAATTGGGTTATCTTCAACAACGACGAAAATGTTGGGATTTACCGTGTGTCGCAAAAAAAATTAAACAGAGTTGATCGGGCCTAGCTATGAAAATCTAGCTTTAATCAATGGTTAATCGTTTTTCAAATGTTCATCGATAGTTAACATAAACATAGATACCTTGTTCGTTGATATTCGTGCTCTGAGTGTTGAAATAGTAATGTTTCAAGTTCAAATTTGTTGTCACCTTCAAACCTGAGCTTATTCCAACCTCGTACCCAGTGACTATGAAGGTTTTTCGTAATCTTCAACGCCTACATTGACCCTGGAGCCTTTAAGGCTATTCTGCAATTTGATTGGCTCTTTTCGAAACAAAAGAAGTTTCTCACCTTTGAAGCCCTGGCGCTCAGTCGAAATAAAGAACATTCGAATGGCTCTGGATACAATGAGTGCTGTTCGAACCATGGAAAATACATTTCGAAAATGTCGAATATGGGATTCGAAGGACCTGCTGT
>REGL01000509.1:76423-100343 GCA_004194395.1 Aurelia aurita complex sp. Pacific | reverse complement strand
GGGAGGGGTTAGGGTCTTGATTTTAGCAGCCCAATGATATCGGAAATACAAAAATCAAAAGTTGAAGGCCCTTTGGGACTTTATGACATCATTTGTTGTCACAATCAAGCATAGAAATAATTGCAATATTCAGTGCCTCATTCTCTGACAGGTATATGCCTATGATAACGGTTGGTTTTGTTTGGGAATGTTCTCCAAGACAGTTCAGTTCATTTGGTTGAAAGTCCACTACATACATACAGGATGTAATCTTATGAAAATATCCCATAAGATGGGTTTATGTAACGGGTAAAATGGGTTTAAAAGCAAAATCATTTCAAATTCTATTGTTTAACGGGGTTTGGCATATATATCAGGCTATTAGGGACCAAGCTATTGTTTCAGTTAAAATGCATTGTTTATTGCTATTGTTTTCAAAGAAAATATCTTTGTTCTAACCAACATTGGGGATAATCACTCCCCCTTGCCCCCAAGTATCCCTTACTGGATAGGTCATCTTAGGGGCATTGCCCATCACAATTGTTTGTCAGATACTCCTTGGGGGACTGCGTGCTAAGCGCATCTGAAAAGCAGCCAACCTTGGCATGACCATTGAAGGATATCATGATCCAGCTGGCATAAAAAGTATTAAGAATCTACATCAATTTTATGACTAAAGAAAATTATATTTTTTCAGACATTGGGGTCCATAGAAGTCATTGCATATTATGGGAGACACAGCAATTTCTCCTAGACGGTAATCAGATCTTACTGACTATGTACCTTATTTTCTCTATTTAACTTGCATGTTACTCTTTCATTGATTGTTTGTCATTTTAAAATTGTTTCACTCATAAATACACAATATACCCCAGAAATCAAGAAGAAGTTGGGTGATGAATGAACTTCAGAAATAGATAGCAGTTTCTACCATTGGAACAATCTAAAAATGTTTATGTCTTTTTAAATGACTGAGAGGCAACAATGTTTTCAGAGTTGTTTGTTTATATATTTATCTCAAATGATTTCTTAAAATTTCCATCTTTCTTTTCAGTTCTTTCTACCAGCTCCACTGCAAAAGTAAGTTTGTCTCTTTTTTGCCAATTTTTCTTCCATTCATTGCCTCCTAAGTAGCATAATTAGCATATCTTCTGATAAAGCGTATTTACAAAACCATTGGGATGTATCAAAATATTTGCACTAATAGGTATGAAACGGATGAAAATTTGGAAGGTTATTATAGAAGATGTCAAAGATACAAAAAGAAAAGATGTTCCCGTTTTGAGTTATTCCTGCATGTTGGAGCAAACTGTTTACAGAGAGTTTCACTGATTGATAGAAGTTTTGTTTTTTACAACTTTTACTTATTTCTGTGCTTGAATCAAAATGAGGTTAGCAAGTTTTTTGTGTGTGCCAAATAGCTTTATTGAGCAGTTCAAGATTTTGGTGCACATTTACAAATTGTTTGCTTTATGAGTTGCATTGAAAAACATGAATTTAATGAGCACCAAAGATATTTAGTGTGTTAATGGCAGTTCTAGTAAGGAAATTGTGGGTGATTGAATTATACTGGCAAATAAGCAGAAGCAGTGAACCTTTGATGCTTTGGCAAGAATAGGAAAATACTGAAAACAGGATAAGATGGTTAGAAAAGTTATTGAGAAGAAGTGTGTATGGTGAACTTGGCATTCCACATCAAGTGCAATACAGTGCAGGTCTTGCGCACATAAACATGGTTTCCCTACCTGAGAATTCTTGTTTAGAAAAGTTTACAGTCTTTCATATACTGCAGCTCAAGAATTCTTATCATAATGTAAAGAATTCTTGTCCTGTTAATGTGCCCAAAGCTTGTACTGTAACAACTTAGCAACAGGTGCACATAATTTCTTGTCAAAATTTCGCCTTTGCTGCATACTTTGCAAACTTTCCAACCTGAAATCAAGCAAAGTAAAAGATGTTTTTGTTAGATATTTTTTATAATTACTGTATGGCCTATAATTCTTATTAGATCTATTGACTGAGCAAAAATCTGATTTTTTTGTCATCTTTAGTAAATGGTGCCAAGCTGAAAGATGCTAATGCTGGCTGGTTTGGTGGTAAGATCACTTAGAAATATACTCATTCAATCTGTTTCAAATTTCATCTTTCTCATTCAATCTGTTTCAAATTTCATCTTTCTAGTTCTAGAGCTTTGCCAATCTTTTTACTCATCTTACCAATGATTAATCAAATCAGATTTAGATCAATTTCTTTACTTTGAAAGTGAAGGAGGGAGAAATTTGTGAGAAGATTTGGTATGGAAAATTCATTTTTCAATTAAACCTGCTCCCTGTTGGAGAAGCAATGACCTTTGTTAAAGCAATGGTACTGAACAATGAATTTCAACTGTAACAAAGCTTTGCCCCCCCCCCCCTAATATGAAGCAAAGGCCTTGCAAGCTTATCTACATGGGCAATAGTCACCCTTGTGAAAATTCCTTACAAGATGGCCTGTTTCTTCATTCAGCAGGGAAAGTAGACCCATATGCAGAACTTGTTGTAGATGGGCAACCCCCAAGAAAAACAGATGTTGTTCGAAAAACATGGGAGCCAAAATGGATGGAAGATTTCACAATGTAAGTCTTTCAAATTCATTTGTACAAAACTTTTATATTGTTGAAGTTTGGACATGCTGTTACAGTTATGAATAATTGATAAATGAAAAGTTTCAACACTGCTTCAATGATCCAACAATCACGAACTTCAAAAGAAACATGCTATACTTCATGCTGAGTGAAATCTGGAATTTTTTTCTTGAGAATGTGGTGTAGTGGCTTCAACTCATTGTAAGGTTTTGCTGTAACTGTGAGCAAAATGTTCTTTGGCAACTTCCTATCATTAAGGGCAGGGGTAAGGGTCTGCTATAGATGACTGTAACAGTCAACAGGGCAAGTATCACTCCAATACATGGTGTCCCAAAAAAAGTACTCCTGTTTGAAAAATCACCAAAATTTGATTACACAACCGATCTGCAATTTCGTAATTGCCTTAAAAATTAGCAAATATAGCTCGTTTTAGGGCTACCTGGTTTTGAATCATACTGCAAAAAGCACTGATGATTGCCAAATCAATTTCTTTGTGCATGTAAAGCTTTTAGTTTGGTCATAAATGGTGGAAAGAAATGCACACTATCATTGGAGACTTAAATAAATGATAAAGAATCTGACAAATTTTTACTCTTAGCCACGGTTGAGCATTTTGCTTAAAAACTATAGCTCAAAATAAGGTTTTTAAACCTGCAATTTTTCTACCTTATTGAATCAAAAGCAAACATTTTATCATCTATAGATATATTCTTGGGTCCTTGACAAAACAAGTCAAAAAGGAAATTTTATCAAAGGTTTGATAACTGATTTTTGGTGATTTTTTAAACAGGAGTACTTTTTTTGGCACACCCGATAATGTTTTTAGCGATTCTTCAAAGGAAACTGGATTGAGTAAATTTTCATATGAAATGTCTTATTGAGTAGTGTTATAGGTTTAGTATTCATACATCATCATAATCATGTATTTATCAGAACCTACCTTATAAAATGCAAGGTAGACAATGATGTATTTGAAATACATAAAATAGATGTTGCAGTTGATCTCCAAAAACTACTTAAAGTTGAATTGCTAAGAAAGGCAATCTGTCAGTAAAATGTGTAGAAATCACTTTCTAAGCTTTGAAGGAAGCAAAATGTATTTGCATGTTTTTTCTTATCACTGATCAATAGATAAACTAATTGAGGAGAGAGCACCCCCTGTGTTGTGTTGAATTGAATAGATGCTGATAAAAACTTCAAAGTGTCAATTAAATTCGACATGAAAATGATGTTTAAATCACCTGCCATTTTCAATAGATCAAGCAGCAGGAGTTCACCAACGTTGTGGTATCAAACTGCAGAAAAACGACTTGATTTAAACATCGTATTTCTGCCGCATTTAATTAATCAATTCTAGGCCATGGTCCGCAGTTTCTACATGTGATCAGCCACTGCGCTTGTGCATTTTGAAAAATGGCCTTTTTAACCATTTTAATTTCAATCCGACAAGGCAAAAGACGATATTTAAATCAGATTTTTAGACACAGCAGCTTCTGCTGTTCTTTATACAGTTCAATTCGACACGGCAAAAAACGATGTTTAAACTAGGCCTTAGATACACACGTGATAAATATAGCGTGATATAATTTGTTCAAAGCATCATCATGTCATGTCATCCTTTATTTCACTTGTAGTTTGATCACACCTCACAGCATCTTGGAATTCAAAGTATTGAACAAACAAACAATAAAGAGTGATACACTTCTCGGTTCAGCAAAAGTTGATCTTTTTAATTTGCTGAAAGAAAACAATGGAAAATGTTAGTTTTTATAATTGTCTTATATTTTGTATGTCTTTCTTTATCATATTTTGTCATAAAAGTTTTGTGATTGACAAGATTTAGCTATGTGGTGGATGCACACAGAATATGAGACATTAGAAACTCATAGTACCTGGAGTATTGGATGGACTTGAATGAAGCAAAAATTTGTTGGTAGGAGAAAGACTGACTTGCTTTTATGATTTTTCTTGTGTGTCTATAAGACCCCAGATATAAGTAAATTCGACTTTACGAAAATCTCTTCTTTGCAAATGCCTGAAAAATGGCCTCTTGGCTTTTTTTAGTTTAATTTTTAAGTTAATTTAGGTCCCACCCTAAATTCTAATGCTTTTTCAGAAAGTGGACCAATCACGTCTCTCTTTGATTTATTTTGAACTGGGGCTGTTATGAAGAGAGCGTTCACCTCAATTTTAACTCGATAGCCTAATTCTTTATTACTGCAAGTTGCCGTCAGGTGACTGAAGTTAAGCTTGGTCGGGTGATGTCAAACTCCGAATGGGTGACCTCTCGGAGGCCTGACCTCGCAATTCACCTCGCCGTCCTTCGGAAGGGACGTTAAACTAGGGGTCCCATGCCTGGATGCGGCATGAATGGGCTTCAATTAGCTTTAAGTAGCTAGAAATACTCCCAGCCCAATTAAAAAATACATTACTGAAAAAAGAACTTACAGGAAAATGAAACATTTCACATTATAATGGGAGGAAACTCTAGCGTAACCATACCCAATACCCAATATCAATCTTTATCTTAATAACAAATTGTATGTTTCCTTCTCTTTTTAGTGGAAAACTTCAAATTGAAACTTCCGCTAAAAGCAGAAAAATCCGGAGCAGAAACATTAATTGGTGATATTGAAATAGGCTTGAATAATTTAACCATCGACATTGATGCTTACCGGCCAAGAAATGAAATTTTATCGTAAGTTGTTTACGTTTTGTAAATTGATCTTTTTGTTGGTTTTAAAGAGATTTTATCATATTTGATATCATACAATTTTCAAGTTCGTTAAATGCTGAAGGGGCTCCATTTCCAATTTTTGTCGAAGACAAGCGGCGATTTTGTAGTTTTTTGAAAGGCGATATCACACAAACATTTCATCTTTTTTCGAAATTAAAGCGTGATTTTGAAGATAAATCGTTGTACTTTACAAAGGAACAAACCAAACATTCATATCTCTTACAATTGTTCGGATATAAGCTGATTTTTTAAGGTTGCTTTTGGTGCCTTGGGTGAAGCCACGAAACAAACTGCAGTAAACAATGGACACGTACCTAAAACAAAGGTGTTAATAGATTTGTTTGTAATTTGGCGATGGAGCCCCGTTAAAGGAAATAGACATAGCTGTGTATCGCAGCCGCTATTAATAGGCTAAAGAAACGCCCACAAACTTTTTTTTTCTTTAGCTACACAATGAAACCGGATGCATCAAAGTTGTCGAGTACAATAGATTATATTTTTGACCTGGCCCGGGCCAGCTTTTAACTTGGTCAGTTCTCTTTAAGTGTAATTCCTGAGAAAGATGGTGACATTTCTTTTCTACATATGGCTATCTATCCTCGAAAGTTATAATACTCTCATTTTTTCCACAGAACTGTTTCAAATGGGGAGGCACGATCTGGAGGGAGCCCACCACAACAAAGCAGCAACAGCAACAGGAATTCAATAGCAAGAGATCCCAGCCCCATAGCTTCGAGATCTACCAGTCGTTCACAGCCCCCTGTACCTGCTCCAAGAGCCCCCCAAAGACCTGCAAGGCCACAAGGGAATGCAAATCGAAATAGTGGGGTTCCATCAGCTGCCGCTGCGTCTGTTGCTACTAGTAGCGCGTCTGCAACTGCAGGTAAGAACCTTGATCAGAATGGACAAGATTGAATAAGTTTAGAGCTATAATTCGCCATTTGCCAGAAACATTTTGTGCCCTTGAGAAGCTTTTTTTGCTAGATAGCTCTCTGCTAAATGCTGACAGTTTTTAAAGGGTCAGTGATCTTGCCTTTATAGGTACACAAAGCGATCAACCCTTTTAAAAGTGTAGAAAACAATTCGAATGTAGAACAACGCTAGAATTCTTTCTTTCAAAATTTAATTTTGATATTTCTGGAGAACGAATGAAGTGCTGTTTTTGGAGTAACAACTTATTTTTTCTTTCCTGGGCCGTAAATCATAAATCAGCAACCACTTGTCAGATTAATTCAAACAAGATCTCAAACTCTTAGTTGAAACCTATCCCATGCAACTGTGTAAAGAATAGAATAATTGAACTTACAACTTCTGCCTGATTATAGAATCCAGGTCCCATTGTGATATTTGCCGTTCATTTAATGACATGCGCCATTCATTTAATGAGTGAGCCCTGGAAGGCCCTGCATTCTATAATCGCTCCACAACTTCTACACAGCAGTCACGCAAACAGGGCACAATTTTTGGACACACCGTGTAAAAACCAAGCAAAGATGATACCCAAGACATTAAAGGCATTGAGTCATGGTAAATAGACCACGTATACTCAATCTGCAAAAATTGCTGAGTAATGATGATACCTTACACCAATCTGATTGGCTGTTATTCAAACTGCACACGCCAGGAGTGATTCGATGTAGCCTTGTATTTGTGAAGTTGATGTCTGATCACATGAAAACAGACTGATCACGTGAAAGCAGACAAACCCCAAGCGGAGAATCGCTATTTACCATGACTCAATGCCTTTAAAGATACTTTTTCAAAACTTTTGCCCAGACAGACAGAGTTGGCATCTGTGTAAATTCATTAAATATTTTCAATTTCATTTTCAGGCAATAGCTCCCCCAGAGCGACAGCAACTCAAGCAAATGGGCCAACAGGAGCCACAGCGGCTGCAGCTGGTGCTGAAGAGCCGTTGCCTCCTGGGTTAGTATATTTTGTGGTTTTGTAATTGCGTTGTGTCAGTATTCAACTCCTTCTGATTTTGCATTCGCGCTAATTTCTCTTCTCAGACAGTAGATCCCCGCATATAAGAACCTACAAAAATGAGAACGTAGAGGCTGTGTTTTTCAACTCATGCATCTTGTAATTAAGAACCTGTTTCAGTTTCATAAAAAATATGTTCTTATTGCACCCGCTACATTACTCCGCTTAGCTCCTTCCATTGACTTTAAAAGCGAAATAATATGGAGGAGCAAATAGACTCTCCTTGCAATTTGACAAACCCAATGGATTGTCCAAATGGATAAAATTGAGTAAAATAATTATCTTGTCAAGTGACGGTGGAATGACATGTGTCATTTAGTTTAAAGAGATAGCAGCGACAAGGCAGGAGAAAGAAGTTTCAGTGAAATATTGGATATTTTGCGGTGTCTTTTTATTTTGCGGAGTGTAAAATTCCGTGACCCATTACACATTGCACTACATTTAACTACATTGTTCTTTATTTTGTAGGTGGGAGCGAAGAGTAGATCAATATGGAAGAACGTACTATGTTGATCATGGCTCGAAATGTACAAGTTGGGAAAGACCACAGCCTTTGCCTTCTGGGTAAGTACAGAATATTTTGATTGGTGGTTCAAACTTTACAAAACTCTGAAAACAGTGAACTTGCTCCAAATCTTGCTCTTGATCAATAAACAAACGGGAGGGGGAAAAGGGAGGGGAAGAGGAAGAGGAAGAAGCAAATGGAAGGGAAAGGGAAGGAGAGCGATCCATACCCTTTTCTTTTCTTCTTCCTCTTCTCCCCCTCCCGTTGGTTTGTTGATCAAGAGCGAGACTTGGAGTAAGTCCATGAAAACAGTGAACTTGGTAGAAATTGAAGTCAGAATACCATTGAAGTAATATTTCTGAGAAATGGGTTGAATAATTCCTGAATTTTAACAATTTTAATTTCTGTGAAGTTCCCAAGATTCTGCTTTTGGTAGCAGCAGGTTTCGAAGTCATTCTGGGCCTGCCGAGTCTAACGTTTTCGTAAGCTGTACACAGGTACATACAACATCAAAATGGAATTTATGTAAACAAAATAGAAATAATTTATTTTCAAACACCATCGAATGGAGCACTTGATCAGCTTATACAACATCACAGCTGTAGTATTCTCACGAGATTGCAATGCGTTTCGAGCCCAACAGTTATTTTAACTATCCGCAATTTATTTTTTGACCTTATTTTGTGTGGTGTGTGACCGAGTGGCTTATACGGTTTTCTTTTCGCGTGAGGTAAAAATCTTGATGGGTAACCAAGCAACTCACTTCGCCATCCTTCGATCGGAAGAAACGTTAAACTAGGGGTCCATGCCTAAATTAGAAATGCAAAATCTCGGATGCAAATAGCACACTGAGGCCTTTCTGACTTGTGTCGTCATCAGGGTGTGACTGAAAACAGAACAGCCTAAATTAGATAGAAACAGGTAGAAATCTTGCCAGTTTACTTAAAATAAAGTAATGAATTAATCAATTTTCTTGTGCAGTTGGGAAAGACGCGTAGATGCTCGAGGCAGGACGTATTATGTTGATCATAACTCACGAACAACATCATGGCAGAGACCAACTGCAGAATCCGTAGATCATTATAATCAATGGAGAAGCAATCAGGAAAGACATGAAACGCAAGAAAGGGAGCAATATCAACAGCGTTATTTGTTATTGGTAATCAAAATTTTGTTTGCTATTTGTTTACTTTAAACTCATGTACTGTACCTTGTGATTCAAAAATACATTATCGGGATTTGCTGAACATGTGCGCTAATTTCAGTGAATGAATAATAGACTCTCATGTTTAAAAAAAACTATTTTCACAACACAGACAAACTATTTCTTGTGTCGCCTAAAGCTGTTCGAAACTTTGATTTAAGCTTTGAGTTACCGTTGGTCAATGTCGATCAATTAAATTTGCACTTATTCCAACGATGTTGCACAGGAGCCTCGTTTCAATGGGGATTGAAAATTCAGTGCTGTTGGCTCAAAAACTTGCTGTAATATTATGAGTCCCAGCAGGAGCACGGTCTCGGTTTGGTCGTAGTCTCGTTTTTGATGAGTGATTATTGAGACTCAGCCTAGTCAGTACAGGTTTCAGCTACTTATCAAGCACTTTTAATTTTCTTTTGCAGCAACAACAACAGAATCCACAAGGAGGGGAGCCTGCACCTGCTCCATCTTCAGAGAATGCTGACCCTCTTGGACCATTACCAGCTGGCTGGGGTATATATTTTAACTTTAGATTTCTTGTCCTGATCCAGAGATTAATAATTTCTCCATTCGCCATTCATGATGAGGAATTTTGGTCTTTAGGGAAAATCCACTACAGTTGCTGAGAAAGCGCTTTCCTTCCTTCCAGCGCACATTTCAAGGGAAAATTTCCTGTGGTAAAAATCTTGCTCAAAGTAAATGCGCTTGAGTGTACATGATAGTGTTGCTCTGGGAAAAGCGAATAACAATCTCCTTTAATTGCGAAGAAACAATTCCAACAACTATTGATTGGATTTTTATTCACTTATCAATTCGAACATATCTTTTGTGAGTGCTAAAATTAGATTTTTGATAGGTAAAAGTATTCCTATGGCCTAACAAATTTTAGAAAATTTCTTGAAAGTGGTGCTTTTGTGCTCGCCCATTTTCTCGACCTCTCATCCACTAGAGGAGGCTTTTATTCGAACTTTAATTGATTGGTTCAGACATGCCAAACACTGTTTAAAATATGACTTTGTTATACAACTCGATTTTGGACAGCCGGCTTGGGTCGTCATTTATCTCCTTGAAGATGATTTTTAAACATTGAGTTATTTTCAGTACGGCTTAGAACAGCGTATGCAGCAGAACCATCAAACGGAAATAATAGCCGAAGTCTTTTGCCTGGAGGTAGCAATTTAGAAATATGTGTCTTTTCTTGCAGAAAAACGTGTTCAAAATAATGGACGCGTTTATTTTGTTAATCATAACACAAGAAAAACTCAATGGGAAGATCCACGGACTGCAGGGTGAGTTTTTCATTTTTTTAGTCAACAAGGCAGTATTATTTTGTATCTTTGTTTTTGATTTGAAGTTTTATAGAACTTTCTCTCGTTCCCGAAGCTCCATTTTGCACCTACTCTTTCTCGTTTTCAATTCTTGGTGCAGTATTACAGTATTGCAGTATATGTTGCTAATTTTAGAGATTTCTATATTTCTACCTAGCATCCGAAAGTAGTTTTTAGGACGCTGAGAAGCTAAGCTTATCGAAGCAGTGTCCTTGTCCTTCCTCTCGATGTGACCACACCTCGTGATTCATTTAGCCTGGAATTACAGAGGGTCGGCGACTCTAACCGCCAACTGTCGGATTAGTAGTCGAGCGTGCTACCACTGAGCCATCCCTGCATTGTAGAGACTTGATAAATGTTAGGGACCAAGTTATCGTTTTAGTTAGAAGGTAATTTTTACCAAATTAGCTTAACCCAAGTTTAATATATTTGGATAAGTTTAAAATGAAATTAAATTAAAAAGGAGTGAGCCCACAGACAAAAATTAAAAAGGAGTGAGCCCGCAGAAAGAACATATTTTTTGCAGACGGAGATAGGATGCAGTTTATTCATTCTGGTTTAAAGCTTTTGATGTTACAAGATGTATTTACAGAGGCTTTATCTCATTTTGTTTTATAGGTTGCTTGGAAATCCAAAGCCGTTGCCTCATGGATGGGAGATGCGATATACCCTTGAAGGAGTGCCGTATTTTGTTGATCATAACAGAAGGGAGACCACTTTTGTTGGTAAGCATTCGTTATTGCTAAATTGCTAACATTAGTTCTTGGTTGGTTTTTACCTTCGCAGTATATTATGGTTGTAGGGGTATATGGTTGCAAGTTCTCCAATGACATGGAAGATGAAACAAAAATAGAAATGTCTTCAGCGTTGTTCATAGATAGGGCTGGTTGGTTTCATCGAACACACTTGTCATTTTCATAGCCCGACTTCGGATAGGCTGTTCTTAGACAGAGCAGAAGCTGCCTAAAATGACGTCATCGAGCAATCTGATATTAGGATGTGTTTGGCTCCATCAGTTTTTTGAAATGATAAATCAAGAGTTTAAGGCCCAAGCAACGAACTATCAAGTGTTACCAAATTTCAGGATCTGTTGTAGGGAGCTAGGGGGACTCAAAGTTGCGAATTTTCCCGCAAATGCGTGCAGTTTCTTCTCTGACCTGTTCTAACTATTATAATCTAATGGAATCTTTCTTTTCCAGATCCAAGGACGGGGGTTGCTGTCAAGTAAGTGCAATTTTTCATTATAAATTTTTTTTATGTGACATTATAACTAATAATACTGCGTTTTCTGAAGAGCCGTTAAATTTTAAAACAACGCTATTAGGAACTATGTTGATTTTTATAACTCTTAGATTCGAAAAAGGGAACACACACATTGACAATCACGTAGTGCAGAAATGAATAAATTGAAATTCAAAGATATCATTATTAATTATTATGAATAAAGTTGGTTCACAATCAATGGCCACCTGGTAACTGCACAATATCGATTTCAAAAGCACGAAAAAAGTCTTAAAGATGGTTGCACGGATGGTTGTTTCATCTACCATTTGAGTTAATGTCTATTATTCACTTGACTTTTTTGATATCTTGATTCTTTCGGAGTTACCACACTTTTATGTTTTGAAAGATTTCATGAGAAGTTTTGAAAAGAGTTTTCAACCATCGTAAATCATAGATTGATAAGGAAAATGGTACAATCTTCAAGAAAACCAAAATTTGTCTGCACTATCATATAACCCAGAAATCAGTGGATTTTCTGGTTTATGATTTATCGATTTGATGACGTCATAAATTCAAATTTGACTTCAACACGAAAGACGCCGTATTTCCAACAGTAATCCAGATGTCAAAAATCTCCAAAGAGCAATAGTACTTAAGTTCATAAAGTTCCTTTTAATGTATTGAATCAAAGGGCTGATGAAACAACCACTCGTGCAATCATTTTTTAAGAGCTGATGACAATACTGTCCATGAACCCTTCAACAGTCATACAGTAGAAACCCGCACAGAAAAGAACCTAGGTTTTCTTGAGGCAGCCTGAATGAGGTTCTTGATTAACTGATACCATAATCAAGTCCAGCCTGTAAGGTTCTTAAAAGGTGCTTTTAATTGGTACAATTTGTATATGTCTTCATAGATGCCAATTCATTCCTTCAGTCACCTGAATTGTTTTTTCTGTATATTCCTTTTCATAAATCTTTCACTGTGAAAGATATCGCAGTTTCCAAGTAAATTACCATCTTTAAACTATTGTATAGAAGAACCTTCAGCAATTTCATCATCATCATCATCATCATGATAGTTCTCTATAAGGTACGTTGTACCCTTAAAGTCTTTGGTGGGTTCTTGTTTAAAAAGTTGTAATCATGAAATTTCAGCCTCAAGGTTCTTATAAAATTAGATTCTTTTATGGGGTATCCACTGCATTCCTCTTACATTTTGGGCATGATTGACTTTAATTTAAATTGTTATTTGCAGTCGATCGCCTGGTGGTGCTAACATTCAATATGAAAGAAGCTTTCCCTTCAAACTCATGCACTTTAGAAATCTATGTCAGGTTAGTTGCTGTAACACGTGCCACATTTACATTTGCTTCATTTTCCATTTTGACTGACTTTATACTAAAATGGATGGTTGGATGGTAAAAACGTATTTTATAATGAAGTGAAGCTCAGTTGTATTAATTTGCCGGGAAACATCCTGCTTTCACTTGCAGCGTCGTGAATAANCATTTACATTTGCTTCATTTTCCATTTTGACTGACTTTATACTAAAATGGATGGTTGGATGGTAAAAACGTATTTTATAATGAAGTGAAGCTCAGTTGTATTAATTTGCCGGGAAACATCCTGCTTTCACTTGCAGCGTCGTGAATAAGCAAATTGACTCTTTTTTAAAAAGGATGGATACCAATGGATAGTTTTTAGAAATATTATGATGACTTATTTTGATACTTGAAGCCCAATTTCTCCTTCATGAACGAAAGTTTGGCGTTTAGATGAATTTTATTTCAATGAATGTTTAGGTCAGTAAATGACAAAATTTTTGCAGGCGAACGCTCTTCCAAGTCACATCAAAATACCTGTCAGCAGAGGCAACATATTCGAGGATTCCTTTCAACAGGTAAATTATTCTATCTTGTTGACTGCCTTACACGAATTATGTACACTGTATGATTTAGATAGCCCTGTGGATATATTATAATCAATCAATCAATCTATCAATCAATCAATCAATCAATCAATAACTTTATTTATGTGTCAAAATGTTTAGCTTACAAGCTAATTGGGGACACAACGAAAAGGTATAAAAAATTAAATCAAAATACAATCTATAGAATATATTCGTTAAAATTATGCTGAACTGGGTGCACCAAAAAGAACCATCCACTCCCGACAGCCCACGACAAATCGCGCACCAGACCAGCCCCGAAGGCCCACAACCCAATCTCCAGCCAAGATCCCGAATCAGATACCACCAACTGGCATCCAACTCAGGATAACTATAGACAACTTCGATAAACTTTAGAATCATGGTTGATAATGGATGTGTCCTTCAAGGAAGATGTCCTTGATGGACAATAGTAACTTGTCTTACCACGAGAAAACATTTTTGTGTCGCTTGTAGGATTTGACATTTTGGAAAAGTTTGTGTGAGGATTTTTTGCCTGGCAACATGATTCGTCATAGCTTCGATTGATTCAATTAGGTATACGATTTGCTCTCCCTGGTGTGGAATGAACCTGAGTGATACCTCCTTTCCTCGTAGATAATGCGTATCAACCCACGTGACCTGAGTAGAAGACTGTACATTATGTTCAAAGGAGAAGAAGGTCTTGATTATGGTGGTGTTGCAAGGTAACTTTTATTGCATTACAATCGAATTTTTTAATTTTAATCCTCTTTTAATCATGTCATATTAACTCAAAGAATGTTGCTCCTTATTCTTCAGCAAACCTAGAGATGGGTTTCTAATCCTCCAGAATTTTCTTCCTTTCCTTAGCCCTTGTAACTTTCTCTCTACTTCCGCCCCCTTCCCTTCAATATCATGTTCCCCATATTTATGAATGATCCCCCTTCCACTATTTGCAGTCTCTTAATCGCCATCTAACACCATGTCACTTGTCTCTTGTAGAGAATGGTTCTTCCTGCTAACCCATGAATTTATGAACCCAATGTACTGCTTGTTTGAGTATTCAGGCCAAGGTAGTTACACTCTGCAAATCAACCCAGGTATGTAATTTGATGAGTTCATAAACTTCTTGATTTGATCCTTATATGATCAAGGATTTGCCTCTTCTATTTACAATGCAGTTTTCGATAGTTGTTATGACTTAAAGTCTATCTCAAATTAGATGTCACCTGAGATTTGCCATGACGCAAAATTCCTTTGCAAACACTTCTATTGTTGTTATTCGCGGGCATTCACAGATTACAGCTAAAGTCTATTTCAAATTAGATGGCACCTGAGATTTGCGATAATGCAGAATTCATTTGCAAACGCTTCTATCGTTGTTATTCGCGGGCATTCGCAGATTACAGCTAAAGTCTATTTCAAATTAGATGGCACCTGAGATTTGCGATAACGCNAGATTACAGCTAAAGTCTATTTCAAATTAGATGGCACCTGAGATTTGCGATAATGCAGAATTCATTTGCAAACGCTTCTATCGTTGTTATTCGCGGGCATTCGCAGATTACAGCTAAAGTCTATTTCAAATTAGATGGCACCTGAGATTTGCGATAACGCAAAATTCATTTGCAAACACTTCTATTGTTGTTATTCGCGGGCATTTGCAGGTGACATCTAATTTGAGACAGACTGTAATCAGTTCGTTTGTTTGTTCATCTGTAAAATTCTTTCCCCTGTTTATACCAGGACGCACAATCGTCCTGCTTTTGAAATGATTGTACCTTGTCACTGTAAAATTTAATTTTGTCAATAATGTTAATTGAAGCAATTTATCTGTCCTTTCCCGTCACCAAATTTAAATGAAGAGACTACATATCGAGAAATATTATAATGCTGATCTTACATTTTAGCATCCTACGTCAATCCTGATCACTTGGAGTACTTCAGATTTATTGGTAGAGTTGTTGCCATGGTGAGTTTGTCATCCTTTCTTCTCAATTTTTGTTTAACCTTTTACCTTAATGAATCAAGATGAAAATAGCTTCCCAATGGTTAGATCAGCAAATTTTTCTCGAAGAAGGAGAATAGAGGTGGTTTAGGCATGTCCCTATGATAGAAGTTGTACTGATAACTGAAACGGAATCAAGTTAGGTTTTGGACAGACGATTTAATGGAAAGTACGGAATCTACCCTATGGTTTTTAACTCACTTCTTGACTCATTTTATTTAATTTAATCCATTTTTTCAATTAGCTCGAAAGCTAAGAACAATCGTTTTTTTCTATTTTGATTTCTATGTGTTGTCCTCTCTACCCTTAATTAATCGATCAATCAAGCAATCAATTAATCAATCAATCAATCAATCGATCAATCAAAATCTTTATTATCTTTATCGTGTCACAGGAATACATTTCAGCTTGAATTATGTTATAGGATTAAACAATATGGATGGGGTGTGCATAACTGCCTGTCTTTCTTTTCCTTCACGATATGTTCTCATGGCGTGAAAATTCCTTTGTAGGCACTTTATCATGGAAAATTCATTGACAGAGGGTTCAGTATGCCATTTTACAAAAGGATGTTGGGAAAGAAACTTGTACTACAGGACTTAGAAACCCTTGATAATCAATATTACAATTCTCTTCTGTGGATCAAGTACGTATCTTTCTATCTTTAAGCTCTATTAATTGCCGACATGTCTATTTTAGTTTTATTATGTACACCTGTTCATGATAGATTAAAACTAACTAAGATAAATACATGAATACTGTACCATTCTTGGCCTTGGAAGACACAAGGTCATCTGGCCTCCGCCAAGAACCGTACTTTCAAGTTTACACATCCAACTTCAAGACAAGAAAATAAATAATAACAAGGAACAAAAAAGACAGCATACAAATGGTCAAAAGAAAAGAAATGGCTGGCAGCTCCATACCAGACCATGCATTGGGTCTAACGCTTATATGTCATAGATTTTCATCAATTTTCATCAATTTTGCACCACCAAATCGCAACTAGATAGTGCAGTTACGACGAAAGTCCAGCTGTTGAGAAAATTTAGATGGTTCTGTGCGGAAATGCCTGGAAGATAAAAAGGAGAGCTGCTAGATGATTGTATTATTTCAAATTGATTTTATATTGATTCATGGATACTAACATGCGTTAGGAACCGTGTATACAGTAAAAACCCGCACATAAGAATCTTCATTTATTAAGAACCTACAGCCTGAAATCATATGTTTTGTACCCAATGGATAAGAACTATTTCAGCCTTATATCATTACTAGGTTCTTAATAAAGGGTTTCAGTCATTAATTCGGAAATAACTGCAATCTGTTTGCCAATCAATCTCTTTTGTGAACTCCAAAACATTACTTACAGAACTGTAATAGGCNAAATCTTAGGTTCTTATGTGCGGGTTTTTACTGTATTCTGACTCAAATGCGATTTAAGAGCCTTAAAAATATTTATTTCTCTCTAGGGAAAATGAAATAGATGATTGTGGATTGGACATGTACTTCTGTACAGACATGGAAATTCTTGGAAAAACAACTACTCATGAATTGAAGGAAGGTGGAACTGATATTCTTGTCACAGATGAAAATAAAGAAGAATACATCGAGTAAGTTCTAGATTTGTCAGCTTTTGCCTGCCAAAAATTCACAGTCTGCTTCAAATTAGATGCCAGGTGAAATTTGCGATAACGCAAAATTACTCATGCAAGCATAGGATCTTTAAAAAGTTGGGTGTAAAATTCTATGACATTTTTCTTTGAATTAAATGGCTTGAAAGGAACTTATGGCACTTTGCTGTAAATCTGCCGTGGACATTTTTTGATATCTTGATTTTTTTCAAAATGGTGGCAATTTTATTATTTTTTATTTTTCTAGAGAGACTCTAGAGAGACAACAGACTCTTGTTTTAACATTTTTCTAAAAAGGGGAATAAGTTCGAACTCAACTTTTCATTTCATTTTTAGTTTAATGGTGCAGTGGCGATTCAGTCGTGGTGTTGAAGAACCTTTGACTTCATTTTTCAATGGGTTTAATGAAGTACTTCCCATGAGCTGGCTTCAATATTTTGATGAAAGAGAACTTGAGGTAAGTATTGTGATGATTTTCGCCTCTTAGTCATGAAAACATCAGAAAAACTATTACAGATTGTCCTTTGTAGTTTTTGGAAATCCTTCGAACGTTTCAAAATTCCTAATAAGTGAATTTTCTACAATCCCAAAGCGTTTTATGCTGTCATGAAAATATTTTGCCTCTCCTTGTCTTGTGTGTGTGAAAGTACCTTCATTTTTTATTACAAAGTCCACTTTGTAATCTAAAACCTTCGGAAGGGACGTTAAACTAGGGGTCCCATGCCTGGATGCGGCATGCATAGTGGGCCTAAATTAGCTTTAAATAGCTAGAAACCATATCAGCCCACTTAAAATAAATTACTACTACTACTACTACTACTACTACTACTGCTACTGCTACTGCTACTGCTACTACTAAGAAGGGGCTGTCATATGTACATAAAACGAGTATATTCCTATTTTCACAGTAGATCAACTGAAGTTTAGCATCAAGAAATTGATGAATTTTTTAGCGCCATACCCTTATGTGTGGGGTAATAGGGCAATTTTTATTGCAAGGCCCTTTTCTGTTATTTATTGATTTGCCTAAACAAGGACCCCTGCTCCGGTCTGGTCCGTTTTATATCTCTCTGTATTCCTAGATGTCTTAAGTTATGCGTCAATTCCTTTAAAACAAATATTGTTTGTCCTCTTTGCAGTTGATTCTTTGTGGCATGCAAGAGTATGACATTGATGATTGGCAAAGAAATACAGTGTACAGAAATTACACAAAGAACAGTAAACAAGTTTTGTGGTTTTGGCAAGCTGTCAAGTCTTGCGATAATGAAAAGAGATCCAGGTTACTTCAGTTTGTTACTGGAACTTGCAGGTTACCAGTCGGTGGATTCCAAGAACTCATGGGTCAGTTTTCTTTATTTTTAATAAGTGATAACCCTCTTTTGGCCTAACAAGACCAGGATAAAACTTTGTGCTATTTTGCAAAAGGGTTTGGATCAAACAACATCTCACATATCGTCAAATGTACACAATAATGTTCGAAGTTATAACGCCACTTAATCGAACATTTCGTATTGAAAATGTAGAAAAACGTTGCATGATTCAGACTCTTTTGTAGAAAAGACCTTTTAGCTATTCTACAAAAGAGTCTGGATCGAGCGATAGTTTTGTACATTTCTATTCGAACAGTTCGATTGAGTGGCGTTAGAGCTTCTATCACCTTTGTGCACATTCGAAAATTCCATAAAATGTATCAAAATATCGTTCGATTCAGATTCTTTGTAGAATAGCTAAAAGATCTATTGCTAAGAGGCTTATTGTTTGAAAACGCTTTCCTTACTGGGTTTCACCTGCAATATTTTCTCCACTAGAGTCTTTTTAGACTTCAGCTAGCCAGAATCTTCTTTTTAGCATTGTTATTACTTTTACTTTTAGGGAGCAATGGACCACAGAAATTCTGCATCGAAAAAGTTGGAAAGGAAACTTGGTTGCCCAGGAGCCATACATGGTAAATTTATATATTCTGTTTTCTAAGGAATGCAAAAGTGTGTCACGTGTTGTATGGGGGGGGGGTTTAATCCATTAGAAGGGGGAACGCTAGAAGAAATTGAAGCATTTGGTTCAGTATGCTCAATGAGGATATCTTGTTGAAGTGCAGAACCAATACAGTAAAAACCCGCACATAAGAACCTTCATCTATTAAGAACCTACAGCCTGAAATCATATATTTTGTACCCAATAAATAAGAACCATTTCAGGCTGATATCTTAACTGGATTCTTCATAAAGCGTTTCATTCATCCATTGGGAAATGAATGCAATCTGTGTGCCAATCAACCTCTTTCGTGAACTCCAAAACATTCCTTACAGAACTGTGATAGGGAGGGCCTGCAGGGGTAACTGGGTAAGCTTGGGTTGAAGTGGAAAGAGCCAAGAATGTAAATAGATTTGGCTAAGATTTAGATTCACACATTTTCCTATGTTAAGAACCTACACCCTGATTACTGGATGTGCCTCATAGCACAAGAAGCTGAACAGGCTGATTTCAAAATCGTAGGTTCTTATGTGCGGGTTTTTACTGTAATGTGATGCTGTTTGTATTATCGTCTTTCGACAATCAACTATGATTTACAATCAGTTGGCCAACAAAATATTTGTCCTGCTCAAGCATTCAATTCTTCCAAAAATGATTACTCGTGCCTTTGCCGTGACTGCAAGACAGCCATTTCCAACATTGATCAAGGATTTTAGAAGTTTTTGCAAGCTTTTGAAAATGAAAATTTGTAGGAAATCGCTCATAGCCAGAAATCGTATACCCAGTTTTAGAAGGGGCTAACAAAACTTAAATATATTTGAAGATCGTGGCTATAAAACAACACATTTTATTGTTGTGGAGTTAGTTGAACAAATTACTACGAAGGTTCAGCCTTCTAAAAGCATTTTTGTTTACTCGCCCGTGTGATTGTGGGAAAGTACAAATTTAGCTGTTTGTACAAATACTTTGTGATGTTCTTGTTCTAAAATTCTGAAATTTCTGAGCCTGTTTCTTCTTATAGCAGCTTTTGATGGCAGCTCTTTTAGCTGAATCTGCTGACCTGTATAAATATAGTATTGTTATTTTCTATACACCTTGTCCAGCTGTGTCTAGCTATGTTCAGTTAGGTCGGGGTCTGGATCCTTCTTCCCCTTTTGTATCTCTTTCTTTCAGTCTTAATGTCTCCATGTCATCTGAACTTCCCGAGCCTAAGGATTTATTCTATCTACGCTTATTCTTGCAGTTTCAACCGGTTGGATCTACCCCCATACAGAAGCTACGAACAACTTCTTGAGAAACTGACATTTGCAATTGAAGAGTGTGAAGGATTTGGTCAGGAGTAATGTTTTTAGCGTATGCATTTAAATGAAATTCTTCTCAATATTTGATCCGTATAGGGATGGAAGTAATATGATATGGCAGCACTTCTTCTGCTGCTATGACAGCTGATAGTGTCAGATTCCTAAATAATATTTCTGAGATATTCAAGCAGACAGAACGAAAAGACGGATTGACTTTCCATCAGGCACCAGAATCTGAGCATGGCTTAAGGAAAACAAAATGATTTCTCCCATCCACATTTGATTGCTGTCATTATTTCCCCCAGTCCTTTCAGCACCTGTTCCAATTTGCAGTGGCCACATTCGTTTGGCCTATGATTCTGTAAAATGTTTAAGCATTTTGAGATCATATTTCCGCAATCCTAACAGAAGCCTGGGCCTAATTCCGAAAAGCATGAGAAAATTCGAGCTGTCTTTGTCATATTGCAAAATTTAATTTTAAAATCTCAATTAAGAATTTTCAAAATTTCCCACGACAAAGCAATATCTGCAGCAATCAAATGACGGGTCCTGGATATTATCCTAAATTACGTTTTCATCGATACAGGAAACCAAATCTTCATGTCGTAGATTAGGCTAGAATCTACCTTCCATATTGAAAGAGGCAGTGTGGTTTCTTCAGTTAATTTTGCTTAGAAAAACTCAAATTGTTGTCAAGTGCGAATTTGCGCAAATTAGAGCAGTGAGTATATACTGAATTAGTCGTTTTGCTTTATCGCAAAATTCATCTGATATCAATTTTGATAGGTTATAGATTTATGATTTCGATTTCATGTGAAGTGGATTCACACTTACAGCGTTTATTTTGCAGCTGCTAAGCTAAACCTTGCATCTACCCTAATAAGGCTGTTGTATAATGTGACTCAAGCCTTATATGGGAAGCGTCAAGATTAGCGCTTCGAATGGAATTCAGCTTTAGGATAGACAAAATCGGCTGAGGTTTATTTACACCCAGTTCAAGTTAGTTGATCAATCTCTTAAGGGCACACTGTTGTGGCACTGGCACTGATTAGATGAATAAGACAATAAACAAGAATAGAATTAGACAAGGCCAGGTCTTTGTTAACATCACGACTAGCCAATCACAACCGCGACAGTGTGCCTTTAATAAAACATCGTTTGATTTATTTAAATTAACTGTGTGCCATGAAGACTTGTGCTATGAATGCAAAGCGTGGTATGATACAAAACTTCCCAAGAGTGTAGCCACATGACTTGAAATTGGTAAAGCAAACCATATAGGCATGACACTTTATCGGTACAGTTTTGATCCGCTACGAAGTTGTTGCAGTTCAGAAGCGTTCACAATGCTCCAAAACTAGAGTTGTTTATTAACAGAAGGAACACAAGTTGTATGGATTAGCGGGAGCAGTGTAAACGGGAGCGAGGCTGATCGATCACACTTTTGTTATGTATCCAAAGTTGAACCGATACAGTGTAAATTGAATCTTAGCCGATTTTGTCTGTCGCCCATTCCTGTTATTGTTATTTCTTATGGTTCGTAGTTTTATCCAAGGGGTATCCAGCTTTCTCCTTTGTTCACTATAATTATCGTTAAGTTGCTGTACACTTGAATGTCATTTATGTAGAAATAGTTTATGTAATCTATGACATATTAACTGATTATTTGTAGGTAATAGTTGTATCCTCGAGGCAGTCGTGTTCACTGACAATGCTTCATAGAGACTTAAAGATTGAAGTTAAGCACTACCGGTGGTCCCAGAAAAAGTATGCAGATTTGGTTGGGTTCAGCGATGTGAATTTAGCTTTAATCAATGGCTAATCGCTCTCAAATTGTTAAAATAGTATGCAGATTTGGTTGGGCTCAGCGATGAGAAATAGCTTTAATCAATGGTTGATCAATTTCAAAATGTTCCCCGATAGTTAACTTGAACTTAGATACCTTGCTTGTTGATATTGATGCTTTGAGTGTTGAAATATTAATGTTGAAAGTTCAAATTTGATGCCACCTCCAAACCAGGGCTTTGGCGTTTTGGCCTAAGCAAATTCCTGAAGGATAGCAAATAAATCAACAATTTCCTTGATTAAATGCGACAAAAAGCTTAGATCTCATTATAGTCTGTTTGCTAGAAATCTCTTATTGTGTCATTTTATCATTTTTCTATATGTACTTCTAAGTTTTCAATTTCGATGGGCTTCAGTAAGCTGCTTAGGCCAAGAGGCCAAAGCTCAGGTTTGGACGTGAAGGCAAACATGAGCTTTCAAGATTAATATCTTAGCTCTCAAAGCATCAATATAACCAATTGATGTATCTATGTTCAAGATAGCTATCGAGGAGCATTTTGAAATTGATTAGCCATTGATTAAAGCTAAATTCTCATTGCTGGATCCTTAACAATCGGATAAGCCTGCATGGAAATCAAAACTTTTAAAAACATTACACGATTGGTTGATGCATCTGTTTTTAATCTAATGGCTTGAATGGAACTTCAGGTACTTTGTTATAATTGTTCTTTGGAAATCTTGGATGGAATCTATTGGTTTTTTATAATTACATCCTCCTGAAGTTTAGAAATAGACTAGTAATTTTTTCAGAGCTTTACTTGAATTATTTTCACTGAATGAAAACCCCGGTAATTTTGAAAATTATCAAAAGTTCGAAAATTTCAGCAGTATAGTTATGGCTATGTGTAGCTAAGGTTCTTTTCAAACCATTCAGTCCAAAGAATGATGAAAAACCATTTATGTCAGCCCTTTGAAACATATGCTTCTTGCTCAAGCTTCGCAAAAAACGGGAAGTGGGAAAATTTGGGTTTTCCTGCGACAGAGATTTGTATGTAGCTGAGTCCAGACGAGATGCATGGCTGTTTTTCCCCAGTTTTGTTCAAGTAACTCAAATGCCCTCAAATGGTACTTTCAGCAAATTTTCCGTCCAAAAAAATCTCCCAGGAGATATGAAATTAGCCGAAAAATGCTTTAGAAGTGTTGGCACATGAATACGAAATACTCTCTGATAGTTCTTGCTTGCTAATCGGTACACTATGAATGTTACGATTCAATGTAGTGTTATCAGTAATGTGTATTTGACAACAGTATGAATACTTTTGTACACATTTTAGTCTCTTACTCTATCGCATCACACTTATCCGTTTCAATACAGTATTTTTCACTTACGCCAAATTCGATTTTCAGCCTGTCTGAAATAGCAGCATGCCCACAAAGGATTCTGGGTAACAATGCCTCTTTGAAATATTACAAAAGAGCTGTTCTTTCGCTCCTCAAGTAACTTTCGAGTAAAATGATATGTGAAATATGCGAAAATACACTTACCTCACATAAGTATTGCACCACCTAACACAAAATGGCGCCCAAAAGTGTCTTTCAGCCCAACCAACAAAATTTGCATAACAAAAGCATCAGCATTGAAGGGTTTCTCTACCGGGTGTTTTGGTGGGAAAAGAATTGTTAATTCGTTTGCTTTTCATTCATAAATAAAATGAAACGTTATTTTGTTG
>REGL01000509.1:31060-47403 GCA_004194395.1 Aurelia aurita complex sp. Pacific | reverse complement strand
CCCCCCCCCCGGGGGGGCTGGATTAGACTCCTTACGTTGAATCCTAGTAATCGATTACTAGAACTCAACGTAATAAGTCTAGGGCTAGATAGCCTTATGATGATTTGTTAACATGGTTTACTAGCTAGATTTCGAATGCAAATAATAGGAATTGACCTGCTCCTTCTTTATTAACTGAAATGAGCTGAAGTATGGCTCTTCCGCCTTGACTGATACATGTCGCTGTGATGAAATCATCGAACTAGCAACAACAACATTAATTCATTCCAGTACAGAGCTAGGGAACCTCATCCTCATCGAAAATCTACTTATGTTGACCGTATCGAGACGTATCGTTGGCTCATCGAGTAACATTCTGCTGACTTGATCAGCACATCAACATCTTAAGTTATTTATTTCAAGTTAGAGCCGATTAAGGCCTAATATACTAAATTTACAATTTCTTAAAACAATTTACAACTTGAAAATTAGTTATTTTGCTTTTCTTATTGATTTTCATAGGTGACTCGAGCAGAATTTATGTTTCAAGAAGTGGAGTAGCTAACAATCAAATTATAAAAGATTGATCCGTAAGAGGTATTTTGATATTTTGGTATTTTTATTGTTCTTTAGAGCTGATGGATACAAACACACGTAACGAGAGGTATTATTGTTATTTCCGTGATTGGAGATCTACCAACGGTAAAAAAAGATGGATACCAGTAACCATTTGATTCCTCTGAACATCATTATTGACAGCTCAAAGCAATAGCTTAGAAGTTTATTTTATTTCGTTTCTTTATTATCACTTTGCATGCTTTTTCAATGCATCCATGTAATTTCAAAATCATCCCCTTTATATGCGCAGGTGAAAGTCATCTCGTGAAAAACTGTCTAATTATTTTGAATCCCACGGGGAACCGTTTGATGGTTTCATTTTATGCTGGCCCCAAGAAATGAAACAATAGGAAAGTAATTTATGCAGGTTGTTGAAACTGGCCAATGAAGTTTGTTGTCTATTTTTGGATTTGGATTTGGGCGTGCCAAAGAAGTGACAGAAGTTGCTTGTGGAGCCAAATTTGCTTCTTTTGCTCCCAACGAAGCATGGCCCCCTGAAAAGCAGTCTATCGATTGACGGGGTTACCGTGCTTAAAGAAATTAAAATGAAATGAAAAATGAAAAACGTTTTTAATGCTGCAAAGGAGTATGCACGATCTCCTTTCACACTAAGCTCAATTTGTACTGTATCGTTTTAACTTTTCTCTTTTGCTTCCGTAGGATGCGACGAACCCGTCTACAGTACACAAACCCCTCGTCAAGGGGTGGTTTTAGAGGTGGTAGCTCAGGAAGCGGTTACTCTGCAAAAGGAAATCGACGAGGGGGTTACGCATCAGGAGGGACTTACAGCAGAGGAGGGAGTGGTCCACGAGGGAGGGGTAGAGGGGGCTATGTACCTTACTTGCCGGGCCACAGCCCAGAGAGAGATGAGTCTCCTCCTCGGAAGGGCGATAGAGAAAGTTTCTTTTGTGATTTATGCAAGCAGCAAGTGGGGAACAAAGCTGCGTTTCTGATTCATTGCAAGTCAGCCTTTCACCTTCAAAAAGAAGGCAAGTTGGATTTATCAACAAATGAAAGTGAATGGCTCTGTCACACATGCGAGAAACAGTTCGCAAGTAAAGTGGCCGTTGATCAACACTGTCTCATGGTGCGACATCAGCCTATGTATAGAATTGAAGGGGTACCTAAAGTGGATTCAGGTAGTAAGGCTAAGGCTGAGGTTACAGAAGAGGTAAAGCAAGATAGCAAACCAAAGCCATTGTTCTCATTTGGACCAATGAAACCACCTAATTATTGTGACGTATGCCAGGTTGATTGTCTGAATTTATCGAACATGAGGGTGCACCTTGAAAGTTGGAGGCATAGGGCAGAGGTGGATAAGAAGAAGGATGAAGAAGAGGAGAAGAGGAAAGCAGAAGAGGGGGGTGGAGATGCTGAGGATTGGGAAGACAAGAGCAGAGATAGAGAAGACAGAGGTAGGGAAGAGCGAGATAGGGGCAGAGACAGAGAAGATAGGGAGAAAGAAGACCGAGACAGGGGAGATAAAAATAGAACTGAAAGGGCAAGCAGAGATGATAGACACAGGGACGAACGAAATAGGGACGAGAGGGGTAGGGGAGACAGATCCAGGGATGAAAAAAGCAGAGAGAAAAGGAGCAGAGATGACAAAAGTAGAGATGAGAAAGAGAGGGAAGATAGATTCAAGGAAGATAGAATCAAAAATATCAAACCTATAAAGATAAATGATTATTATTGTGATATATGCGATGTTCATTCAACAAGCAATGTAAGTTATTTTGACCATGTTCATGGGAAAAAACATCAGAAAATCGTCTCTACTATGCAACCCCCGTTTCGTTGTATATTTTGCGATTTCAAGATGAATACTGCAAAAGAGTTTGATGAGCATTATGAAAGCAGACGTCACATGGACAAAGCCAGTAAAGTTGTTGACCAGGGGGGACAGGATCGCAAGGAAAAGGATGGGAAAGAGCCATTGAAGGAGGATGGTAAAAGCAAGGGATCTGATCGCAGTAGAAGTAAGGAAAGTCGAGATCGTAGCAAGGAAGATAGCTCAGATCGCAGTAAGGAAAAAGGAAAGGCGAAAGAGCGAAGCAAAGATCGAAGTACCAAAGAGAGGAGCCAGGAACGAGGACGAGTGAAAGATAAAAGCAAGAAGGAGAGTAAGGGTAAAAAGGACAGCAAAACACCGAAGAAAAAACGTGTGAGGGACAGTAGCAGTGAAAGTAGCAGTAGTGGCGATGGTAGTAGTAGCTCAACTGAAAGATCAAAAGAAAGAACCAACGAGAAGAAAAAGAAACGAAAGAATTCCACAGAAAAAGAGAAAAAGAAAAAAGAATCAAAGAGCAAGAAGAGCAAGGGCGAGAAACGGAAAAAAGGGGCGGGAGAAAAGGAGAATAATGATGATGGAAATTCAACGAGTAGTGATGATAAAGACGACAGGAAGGTAGAAATCAAGGAAGAGAAGGATACGGATATGGTTGAAGATTTAAGAGAGAAATTAAATAGAGGAAAGAATATTGTTATCACCAAGAAAATCAAGAATGAAAAATCAAGCACTGAGGATGGAGATAGCAAAGAGGTTTCTGATGTCAGGGAAGGCAGTGTGGATACAGACGAATTGAAAGACGAAGAGGCCATTTTGAACCGTCACAAAGCAGATCTTGTTTTGAGAGAGCAACTTCTCAAAGAGCATAGTCTTGAGATTTTCAAATACAAAGATGCTGAGGATGAATATAAGAGGTTGTGCCTCGAAGAGGATTATCTGAATAGGAGGCTAGTGCTCTTCAGGGATGGCGATCCAAGAAAGGAAAGTGATTTATCGGACCTGACAAGAATCCAGAATGCGATTAGAGATGTTCGTGAGGAATTGGAAATCAGAGATTTGATGATACAGGAGAAAGAACGATATCTGATTGTGTTGAAGAATCGAATTGAAGACAGAACAGAGCTTATTTCAAAAGCTGAGATGATTCGAGATGAGGGAGAAAACCCCATAAAACAAGTTGTCACATATGAACCAATGGAAATAGAGGAATCAACATCTCGTGATACGAGTACAAAAGTCACACAGGAGGAAATTGTTAAGCAAGAAATCCCCGTTGAAGTAATGCCAACAGAGAAAGCCGAAAAAGGGAAAGGTGAAGATTTACGTACAGAAATCGAGAAAGAGAGGTTATTGAGAAAATTAGCCCCTGAATTAGAGAATTTAGATGCAGCTACGCGTCAGAAGATTTTGGATGCATTTTTAGCCACAGAAGCAGCCATTGGCACCAAGACACAGGTTTCTAATCAGCAAAATCAAGTGGTGTTGGGTGAAAAAGAGGGGAATGATAAAGCCAGAAATCCTCCACAAGAGCAGTCCTACGCCGACCAAGAGCCAGCTTACCGGAACAGAGGTATTGACAGGGAATATTCGCCATTTGAAAAAGACAACGCTCGACCTTCTAGCAGACAAGGGACTCCATACACTGAGAAAGACATAGTTAACAGAAATAGGGCTCCCTATGCAGAGCAAGGAAGTGCGTATAGTGGTCAAGTTGTTACTAAACGGTTGCCAGATGTCTATCATGATGAGCGAAGACCTTTTGATAACAAAGGCGCAAATCTCAGACCAGCCAAGATGGAACCAACGCCAGCTACAGGTCGTTACGAGACTCGAAGTACCGGCAGCACTGATATGCAGCAATTGGACGACTCTGATGTCAAGGAAGAATTAGAGACTTCTTGGGTTATAAGGGAACGAGAAATACGAAAGAAAGAAGAAGAGCTACGCAGGAGAGAAATAGAGCTTCTTGAACTTGAAAAGCAAAGAAAGATAGATGAAGGGTTGTTACAGCAGGGAGTTGCTTTCAAAGATCAGTCTGTGTTAGAGGGAGGCGTTGCCAAGCGGCAACCAAGCTTAGAAAAGGAAGCTACCAAATGGAAACAGATCCCACGCAGTGATGGACAGATAGATGTCAGAGATCAGAGACAAGACTATCGCGACCAGAACCCAAGGCAATGGACACCAGAGCGCCAAAGAGTGCCTGATGTGGTCTGGAAGAAGGTAGCAGATGAAGAAGATTCTGAGAGCATAGCTAGGGAAATCAAACTGGTCAGGGAAGAAGGCAAGCAAGAAAGCATGAGTCCCACGCCAGAAAAAGTGATGGGAAATAATGCTCTCTCCGATGTAAGATCTAGAGAAGAAGGAAGGATCAGGGAGCCTGTTGCAGGAAGTGCCTCCAGAGACAGAAATTCCCCAAGAAGTGCCTCTAGAGACGGGAATAATGTCCCAAGAAATGTTCCTGAAGCAGGGCCTAGGCATCAAAGGGAAGAAGCAGAAATGAGGAAGAGGCCCGGTTTGAATCGTGATAGAGAAAGAGGAGGGAATGGAAGAAGTTATCGAGAAACAGGACGCAGTCCAGATCGTGCAGGAAGAAGGCAGAAACGGAGTAGAAGTCCTCCGGGTTCCGCTTCAAGAAGGCATGACAGCTACGAAAAACGTAGTCGTGCTAGAGAAAGCCGATATTCCCCGAGAAGACGGCGTAGATCACGCAGTCCAAGTTCAAGTCCTGATCGACGAAGGGGTAGAAGAGATGGTCGAGACAGCAGAACGAAGCGAAGGCGCCAACATTCTGATCGATACTCAGACGAGGAAATAGAAGATGATTTGGCAGCGTTTGAAAAGCTTAACCCCGTTGAGATGAGCCCGACAATTCATCCAATATCAACAATTTCTACGGTATCTACAGATCAACGATCATTAATGCAGATTGGTCCTGAGCTCGATGACATGGGGATTCCTCCTAGCATTGCTGGGCTTTTACGAGGCATTGGAGCTTACCCGGGTGAACATGACACAAAGACAACATCAGTTTTTCAGCCTAATGCGTTGAAGGAAGTCCAAAGAGAGTCAGAGCGCCAGCCTGGGAGTGAAGACAGGAGCAGCCAAGGAAGCAGACGGCGAGAACAGTTTTCCCTGTGGAAGAAAGTTTTGCCAACAGATGAAGAGGGTAGTGATGCAGAGATATCCGAACCGGAGAACTTCGAATTGGAAAAAGGAAGGGAAAAGCGAAAAAGAGAGAAAATGCGAGAGGACAAACACAAGGAAGATATTTGGGACACTGCTTTTGGGACAGGAGAAGAAGAGGAAGAACCAGACAAAGTCGCAGCTGATATTTTCACTGATCTTGACTTAGATAGTGACTACATGAAAGGAAAGCTGCACAAGTCTACGAGGCAAGAACTCCTCGGTGATCGACATCTTCCGAGAAGAGAAGATCTTCCAAGAAATCCACGCGGAAGTAGGGAGCGTTCAGAAGATCTGGATACAGAAAGAGAACAAGACAGTAAGCGTAATGTTGCTGGAGGTCGAGGTGAAAATAGGGGAGATTCAAGGGATGAAGATTCTGAAAGAGATTTACTCAGACCTCGAGCGGGTAGCAGAGATTTTCCAAGAAATCAAAGCGGAAGTAGACGTTTTGCAAGGAATCAAGAGGAAGATAGAGATGATGATAAGATGCAACACAGAAGAAGAGATGAAGATGATAGTAGGAGAGACTCCACAGAGCTTCGGAAGAAACAATTTGGAGGTCATGCAGGCAGGGAAATGGCTCGGGAGCGCAGTACACAGCGGGAACAACCAGCAGTTTTTCAGCGACAACAGGCATCTGGTAAAAGAGACAGAGTTGATGAAGAAGAGGAGCTGTTATATGGGTCAGAGCAAGAGGACCTACTGTCAAGTCGTAAAGAGACAGAGGTTAAGGTGGAAGAAGATAGACCAGTTTTTAGAAGGAGGCAACAAGAAGAAGCAAGGAAATTGGATTCTAAGGAGGTACGTTCGAAGACTGGTCTCCACATGTCTGAAAATACTGTATTCGCAGAGTACTTAAGACATTGCATCGTTTGTTTGATACCGGAAAGGCTGCAGTATCTTCAAAAGTTTTTCTTTTTTCAGAACAGTGCAAATGTAGATATGACTTAATTTATGACGGATCTTTTACTTCAAAATGAGTGAAAAGAGGCCTAAAACCCTCAGTCAACATTTTAAGCAATCTATTTCACTCAAACACATGCAATGAGGTCTATGATCTGATAAATCTGTGAAAATTACTTTTTAAATTACTTATTAATTTCAGCTGTGGAAATTACTTTCTAAACCCTGAGGAAAATTAAATGCATTTGCATGTTGCTTAGAGGGGGAGATTACGAATCCATTTTTCATGCATTTTGAAGTTAATTTAATTCCATAAATCCTATTTTACCTGTAATTACAGTGCTTAGACAAGTAGGACAAAAATTACAGAAATATTTCAGTCCTTTTGGTATCAACCAAACTTTGGTTTATTTAATTACCTCAAGCATTCTGTACATGATAATTTTTCAAACATTTAAACTTCTTTTTGGTCCACCATGATGAAGAACAAAAATTTCGTAACGTCAGNAATTAAATGCATTTGCATGTTGCTTGGAGGAGGAGATTACGAATCCCTTTTTCATGCATTTTAAAGTAAAGTAATTCCATAAATCCTATTTTACTTGTAATTACAGTGCTTAGACAAGTAGGACAAAACTTACAGAAATATTTCAATCCTTTTGGTATCAACCAAACTTTGGTTTATTTCATTACCTCAAGCATTCTGTACATGATAATTTTTCAAACATTTAAACTTCTTTTTGGTCCACCATGATGAAGAACAAAAATTTCGTAACGTCAGAAATGATTTTGAATTTTCCTTAATTCAGTATGTACCGTGTATTCAGTTTGTCCCGCGACATTGGTTCTCAGTACTAGAGCATTTGTGACTTTGCTTCAGGGTATGAGAACTTTTCATCGTCTATAAAAAACAACGAGGCAATCATATCTTTTGGCGCAATCTGGTTTGTTTATTGTTCGCTTCTCCTGTGTGACTATATTCCCCAGATTTTTCTGATGAAGCGTAAGCGAAACATTTAAGCAAGTGTCTGAATTTTTGATAATATAAATCATCTGCAGATCTTATAATTTTAAAAGCATCAGGATAATGCAACCTGCGGAAAGGATTTTTACATACGATTTTCTTCATTCAGGTTTATATTGCATATATATTTTATATCTATTTCTTTTAATTAATAATAGTTAATATTATATCTTCCTATCTACTTCGTAGGCTAAACCTTCGACGAAAGAACAACCTCGAGGAATACTGAAACGAGGAATTTTGAAGAAGCCATCAGACCGTCTTGATGCGAAGCCTACGGATATTGAGCCACAAGAGAAGCACGAAGAAAGGCGCGAGGAACAGACGAGCAGTCACACGGTTCGCGAGGAGAATCGCAAAGAGGACCAAGGACAGAAAAACATTGATCATCCAGAAAAGGTTGAAACTACCTTCCTTTATCTTTCACGTTCAAGTGCCTTGTTTTGGTTGGTCATTTTTATATCAGGATTAAAGGCTCTCATTCAACCAATTTGCTGGCCTTCCAGCCAAGAGATGGCAAGTGCACGACATGATGGTTGAATAGGAGCCTTTTAAAGCTCTTGCCGTAGATCAACACATTTTATAAGAAGAGTATTATTTTATGGTCAGAAAAGTTTGATTTAAGAGTATGAAAATAATTTTTTATCAAATTTGCTTTCCTATTTGAGAACAAAAAGAGATTTATTTTCAAGTGGTCAAATTTGTTTAATTTTTATTCTAAATAATTATTTTAACGAAATTGGAGGATTGCTAAAAGAACTTTGTCGAGGATTTATGGAACAAACGTTTTGGTAATTCATTGCAGGAAAAATGTCTCAGCATTAAAAATTGTCTCAGAAAATACAGTCCAAAGTTGAGAGCCTTTAATTGAGTTAAAGGAATCGAAATTATAGAAATGGTTCTGAGCTACTCCTTCAGATCATTGAAATTTTTGAATTATTTCAACCCCAGTAATTTTCGTTCATGCGACTACCTTCATCAACTGTACTTGCTAGATGATAACATTTGCACAGTATTCGTTGTCTTTTGTCTGATGACTTTTGTAAGACCACGTTGTCAGAAAATGATAATGATATTGATAATAAACGATTTATTTTAAGTTGGCGAATAGCAATAGCGACGAGCCAATAGACCTTTTAGCTATTCTGAAAAGAATCAGAATTGAACGCCATTTTACTACATTTTGTAGAATTTTCGAATGTGCACAATAGTGATAGAAGCTCTATCGCCACTCGATCGAACGTCGCATATAAAAATGTATAAAAATAACGTTCGATCCAGGCTCTTTATAGAATAGCTAAGATGTATATCAAGGCCAACCATACGAAATATGCAGGTCTGAATAATATGAATATTACTACAAAACATCCTAGATTAAAAGTAAGCTTTTCCATAATTCACAGCCACAATCAAACGTTTTGATTGACTTAGTATTTCTTTTAAGAATCTCCAATGATTGGAAATCTTTAATGACACAGCTTAAATCAATCCCTAGTACCCCTTCTCCCGATCCCAAGACTTTCAGCACGCATTAAAGGGAATCGACATAGTTAAAAGCTGGCCTGGGCCAAGTTAAAAGTATAATCTATTGTATTCAACAACTTTGACGCCTTCCGTTTCATTGTGTGGCGAAGGAAACGATGGGTTTGTGGGCGTTTCTTCAGCCTATTTATAGCAGCTTGTCGATACAGCTATGTCTATTCCCTTTAATTGATGTAACATCTCCTCGTAGGATGACGAAAGGCAAGCCTCAAGATCTGATAGTGGGGACAAAAAAGTTGGCACACCAGGCGTCATCTCAGCTGAGGACCTAGCGAAGATTCAGTTCATTATTGACGGTTTCAAGAAACAATATGGCCCTGACTGGGACAGTTCACAGATCGAAGCAGATTTGAAAAAAGTCATGGAGAGACAACAGGTCGTAAATCCGGCTGGGACTGGTAACCAAACTGGTGCGGCGGCAGTGCCTAGAACAGAGGCAGTTGCAGGAGTTGTCAGTGGAGATACAAGACGTCAGGATGACGCAGCTGTTGTTGCTTCTGAGTGAGTTCAACTTGTTTATTGTTATTTGGCTAGAGGTTATGCTATGTACTATGGATATAGATACAAGATATACTATGGTCTAAGATATACTATGGCTTGTTAATTTATGGTATAACGATTTTGCCGGATGTGTCACATCTCATTGAAAACACGATCTTGAAAACAATGAAACGAGGTAGGCTTCCAAAATGATGTCCATGTCACGGTATTTATTACGGATGTACTTGAAAACCTAGAATCCGTGGTCGAGAAGTCAAGCAGGTTGATTTTATTATTATATATTTGTTAGATATTTCCTCTCTTGCTAATTTTGCTGTTATTCTTTAGATTTATTCTNCAACTTGTTTATTGTTATTTGGCTACAGGTTATACTATATACTATGGATATAGATATAGGATATACTATGGTCTAAGACATCAGGATGACGCAGCTGTTGTTGCTTCTGAGTGAGTTCAACTTGTTTATTGTTTTTTGGCTACAGGTTATACTATATACTGGATATATATATATAAGATATACTATGATCTAAGATATACTATGGCTTGTTAATTTATGGTATAACGACTTTCCGGATGTCATATCTCATTGAAACTAACACGATCTTGAAAACAATGAAATGAGGTAGGCTTCTAAAATGATTGCTATGTCACGGTATTTATCACGGATGTACTTGAAAACCTAGAATCCGTGGTCGAGAAGTCAAGCAGGTTGATTTTATTATTATATATTTGTTAGATATTTCCTCTCTTGCTAATTTTGATGTTATTCTTTAGATTTATTCTTTCTAGTTTGGCTCATTCATAATTATTCGTTATCCAGTTTTAATTCATTCTTAGGTTATGCAGTTAAAGTGTCAAATATAAACCATCCTGGAAATTCTTCTTATGTTTTTACTGTAGATTAGCTGTAACTGCGCTCTACTTGCCGATACGTATAACCCTACACTGCAGCCAACGTTCTGACGCTCTGATTTGAATTTTGAGAAAGTCGTGAAACTACATAGTATTTCAAGGTTTTGGGAATGGTTTGGAGACTTCGTGAAGCTGCAGCTGCAAAGAGATTCGCTTGCACGTGTAACATAGTCTTAACACATCACTGCTGTTCATTAAAGGGTCCTTTGCAACCAGCATACCTTGCACGTGCCATCTCTTTGTGGGCGGCCATTTTGGTGGGCCATGGAAATGGTGACAACAAAAAGACCACAAGAGGTCGTATTCATAAAGCATGCCGTTTGCAAAGGCTCCTTTAAGCCTTAACATGCATATGAGAGACAAATGATGGACATATAGCGATCTAGTATAGAAATAGAGCAAAAGAAGGCCACATGCCATTTATTGACGTTCTACTTAATCCTTTATGGAAAAGATGAAACAATAGGCTATATTTAGGTTGCCCAGACTCCTTGCATAGAATGTTTTTTAAGTCTGTCATTTACCTGTAAACTTGACTATGCAAGTAATGAGGCAGAATTTTGCACAAAGACTTAGTTTATCCATTCGAACAGTTTCCTTGTTTGCTGTGTCAAACTCTCTGATAGTAGATAATAACTGTAGCTGTTGGTGTAAAATTTTGTGAACTTTAATCCTGTTTAGATAGTCGTATGAAATTCTTCATTCTTGTTACCACTTTAGTCAGATAACTAATGCATGCATGTTCTCCCTTTTTAGTCCTGTTATACAGAAATTACCACTTTAGTCAGATAACTAATGCATGCATGTTCTCCCTTTTTAGTCCTGTTATACAGAAATTACCACCTAAAACAGACTCCGTATCAGCTATGGACTCAAATAGAGACGAGCCAACAAGGACTGACAGGCGCCTGGTTGAGGACCAACCAACATCCCAACCTGCAACTTTATTCCCAATCAAGATTCCAGAGAAGGCTGCTAGTGCTTATTCAGTGAAGGGGCTGGCGAATATTCCGGTGGCGAAGAGCAAGCATCTTGATCCAGACACTGTGCCCATTGCTCCAGAAAGGGTTCGTCTCGCTGACGACAGATCATTCCCATCCCGTGAGGAGAGACCTTTGCCCAGTCACGAGGAGCGACCGATGCCTAGCCGAGAGGAACGACAGTTTCCAATTCGCGAAGAAAGACCTTTGCCAAGCCGTGAAGAGAGACCACTGCCCGGCCGTGATATTGAACAAATGCGTGAGATACCAGAGCGGTTCCCTTCTTATGGAGAACGGCGCAGAGATCTCCCTGACGCCTATCCGTATGAAAGAAGCAGACAGGAAGAGCCAAGACTCGGTATAAGAGAGGAGCCAGACAGATTTGTAAGGCGTGTTCCTGAAGAAAACATGGCAAGCCGAGAGTTGGGTTTGCAAAGACGTGTTGATCCACCGAGAGAAGACATTCCTCCCGTTAGAGATGCCCCAAAAGTTCATAGTGAGAGGCAAGCATTCATTGAACAAGGAGAGGGTTCAGGCATATCAAGAAGAAGGGATGATTTCTATGATAGAGAACCATTCAGAGGGCAAGATGTTCGCCGTGAGGTGACTGAATATCAACGGAAAGAACATTTTCAAGATCCAGTTGAAGACAGGAGGATGCCAGTTGCTCCAATAGATGACAGAAGGCCGCCACCAATAGTAAGCGTGGACAGAGGAATCACAGTTAGCGTGGACAGAGGGATCCCAGTTAGAAGTCAGGAAATGGGAATTTTACCCCATAGGAGCCAGGCAGAGGAACGTTTTCCAAGGAGACTTCCAGAAGTTACCGGGCATTTACAAAGGGTCCCTGAAAATAGGGGGATCCCTGAAGATAGGGAATTCCCTGAGAGAATTCCTGAGAGAGATGTTCCTGGGAGAGAATTACCGCTGAGAGCTCCCCTTGCTGGTGACCTTCCTAGGAGGGACTTTGAAGAAAGAGGAATTCCATCCCGTAGTACAGAAGAGAGGATGCCTCCCCAGTTTACGCAAGATCGAGCTGCTGGTGGGGCTCGTGAAAGAGGATACGTGGATGACCGTTACAGAACGGACTATTCTATGGAAAGAGATCGTGCTCCAGAACCACGGAGATATGAGTGGGAGAGAGAAGGAGAGAAAGAGAGATCAGGAGAGCGGGAAAGGTACATCCCTGGCCTGTCAGATTCTTGGAATTATGACAGAGGGAGGGAGAGGGAGGGGTATGGAAATACGTCAACAGATAGATTTCAAGGCAGACCAGCAGTGGAGCCCCAATATTCAAGGCAAGATGCATCAGGACAACCGTACAGAGCTCCAGAATATAAACAAGAAGAAAGGTTCTCTCAAGACCAGCGTCCAGTTGCTGACCAGCAGCCACAAATATCTAGGTATGGCAGAGACGAGGCACCTTATCATGGAAGTAACAGGGGTGAGCCGTTAGATAATCGCCCTCTTCCTGAAAGAGATATGGGACAGCGATCAACGTATAAAGTACATTACGTCGAGCGTACATGGCAAGCAGAGTTTCCGGAAGGGTCAGGCAGATCTATGAGAGGAGCACGAGCACCAGCACCTGAATACCCGCCGCTTGAGCCACCAAGATCTGTTGATGCACCAGCGAGGCAAGGAGGCCTCCTTCCTACGCCACCCAGACCGAACGTCCCTGCAGATGATCCGGCCTTGCATTTACCCCCAGGCGTTAGGCAAGGAGAACAACTTCCTCCCATTCCAATCGCTGATTTAAATGATCAGTTCAGACACGTTTTCAGGACGGTTAACGAGGAGACGGCAAGGGGCAGTTTCTTCTGTACTGCATGTAATGTTTACATTGCTGACGACGAAGAACGAACTATCCATGTGCATACGGAGGATCATCGTGTTGCCGCTGAACAGAAGGATAAAGCAACACCGCCAGTGTCACATGATCAGCCTCGACCCCATGACCAGCCTCGATCACATGACCAGCCTCGACCACCTGTCTCAATGCCTCCGCAAGCGCAGGGACACACATCTAGACAACATGAAACTGGACAGTACCATCCTAGACCGATGAGGGGGCATAGGGGTAGCAGACCATCCAGGCCACCGTATGGTGCTCAAAGCAGATTCACCAGGCCACGAGGTGGAGCAATGCCAAGATACACTGGACCTCTGTAGAGGGTATGTTCTATGTTGTATCTTATGATTTAAACTACACTAAGATTGAGTTGTTACTGATTACTGCATCACACTTGGGGGATGTAACTATCTCATTTCCCTGGTATCTCATGTGTCTATTCAGTTGGTCATTCTATTAGCGATGTCACAGGACAATAGACTCTTCGCTGTTGTGCAGAACGGTTTGGATCGAGCGTCATTTTGCTATCCTTTTTATTCGGAGGAAGTGATCGACGCGAGCGCTTTTTAAGTACTGTTTGCGGTCGAAAATTGGACGAATGCTTACAAATGTGGAAAAATGTCACTCCATCCAGGCAATTTTCAATAGGCGTATCCAGATATCATGTGTTGATCTATTTCACCCCCGAAACCCCACCACCTCTCCTCCCTAATGCTATGGAAAGATACAGGGAGTTACAGTTTTTAATCTGTGTATGCTCTAAGCTCAGTTTTCCTTGTATTCTCTTTGTTCTATGGATATTGTTCATATATGGTGAAGACAGAATATTTCAGCAGATTAATGAAATAAGGTGTGGGAATTTTGAGAAGTTAGATGTTTGAGAACTACAGAAAACACGCTTGAAAGCATTTTCTTCATACGTTGATCTCAATATCTAATAATCTGACAGCAGTTGAAAGAAGAGTCTGGATCGAGCGACATTTTTGTACATTTTCATATTCTGATTATTTTTTAGAATAGCTAAAAAGTCTATTGCCATTCTGTTTTGAATTTGAATCAGAGCCAAGGATGATTGGCACAAACCATTAAGGGTCAGGCCAATAATCATGTGGGGATTCCAGCCGTCAAAGAATTCTAACTGTGCTCAATCTTTCTCGAAAGTAGTCTCAAACTATCCACAAATATCTGGGCAGTACGTAAGTCAAAATTCGCACATTCCTCAAAACGCGTTTCGGATAACTAGTTATTCAGACTATTTTCCTTTTCTTCCGTAGGCCTCTTGGTGAAGATATATGTTCCAGCCGCTGAAGATACATTGGACACAGATGATAACATTATATACTGGATTTACCTACTTACATATTCTAATAGTTTGTTTGTTTTGTCGTAAACTTAGTAGAAACTGTGTTTTGATTTATTCCATTGTGTAAGCGCCAATATTATGAATTGAAAATTTCACAGCACAGTGTAGCGTATAGCTGATCTTGAGTGATGGCTTTGAATGGGTCAGACGAGAATGCGAACCACTGTTACGAAAAATACTCACAGAGGAGAATAAATTGACCTGCAGCTCATTCAGCACAATATCAAGAGTTCTTTGATTTGAGCCATCTTAGGCCACTTCATTGCACGTTGACGTTTACATTTTCCTTGGCGCAAAGCCTGCTATGCAAGCGAATATATCTCACATGATCGTGTTCGAAATGCAATCTGAAGTTTAAACTTTTAAAGTTTGAAATACTAGCTAATCTCTAGCAAGAGAACTTTGTTCATTCCATGGCTTATAAAGTTAAATTCTTCGAAGAAGAGAGCAGTGTCGTTGTCAACGCCTTGCAATTTACAGCTTATGCATCACCGAGCCGTGCTTTTATCGAAAGGAAGGACTTGCTTTCTTCTTGCAGAAGATTTTGTATTTGTCTAAGTGCTTCGTTCACCTGCTGCATGAAAAACGAATTAGTCTTGGCTTTTTGTAGCGTTTTAAGTAGCTCATAGCTCTGTTTTCTATGTGTTGTTGCTTTATGGGTCAATGATATGTCGAAGGGCAAGAACATAGATTATTTCATCTTGATTAAGGATGTAAAGCGACGGTAGCTTTATCCATTCATTGCACAGTCTTTGGAACTGTTACGATATGTTTAGAGTACATAGGTAAACCTTGCAACAGCCACCGAAGCTACACGAGAAAGGACGTATAACGGGGGCTACTTTTGTTTTGTTTTGTTTTGTTTTGTTTCATTGACATGTTAGAGTGGTTAGCATTGTAGTTAACAATACTTACTTGCAAATTGCAATATTTTTTCCAGAAATCTGTCATTCTGCTGTTCCCTGTTCAGCACACTATGGTAGTCATAAAACTACCTGACGCAATACAGCCATTATCCCTGAACCAAAACTCAGCTTGTTCTTTGCTCAAAATATTAATACCAAAAACCTTTGGTCTGATTTTTGACTTCCTCAAAAACCATCAGTTCATATCCTTCAAATTGATTTATCGAGAATTCAAAACGAACAAGACAGCTGAAGATTTTCAGCACAGAGCAGTTCGATCTATGCCCGCACTCATGAAGAGTGATCTAACGAGGAGTTTTGCTCCTTTTTTAACCCACGTTGAATGACGAGAAGGGTTTCATCTGTGAGAGCTGTCTAGGCAAAGCAAACCAGTCTTTTTACATGGTCGCAACACCCCATAAAGTTTACATTTTTTCATCGCAAATCAAAATCAAGGGTATTAATCACCATGGATACATTCTCAAGGTCTCATTCCAATAAAAAAGGAAAGTTAAAATTTAAGAATGCTTTTAATGGGTGAATGTAGTTCAAGATATACACAGAATGCTTCTATAAATTTCCTGGTCACCTTTCTGAATAGCTGTGTCATCTCAGTTGCTACTTTGTAAAGGCGGCACTGAGTCCGCATAAATAGCGCGCTGATGACCAATATCAACTTCTTTTCAATCATGAAACAAAAAGTTGTGATTTAATTGCTATTGAAATTAAACCAAAGAAATTCCCGAGGATAATGCAAGGATTAAGAAGCCTTTGGTCTCCACTGCTAAT
>REGL01000508.1:176963-197686 GCA_004194395.1 Aurelia aurita complex sp. Pacific | reverse complement strand
TGGCCTGTATTGAAGATCAACATCATATCTTTGAAGTCGTAAAAGGAGACGCTGAATTCTTGTTGGAGCTTGAGACAGAGGTTTCTTTATAATAGATTGCAATGGTTTATGGTCAGTTTCAATCATGGTATGTTTTCCGTAAATGAGTTGGTTAAATCTTCCACAACCAAATACAACAGCATACATTTCTTTCTCTACCTGTGCCCATCTCTGCTATGACTCTGTTAATGATCTGCATGCATATGCTATAGGATTATCATCTTGTAAAAGTACAGCACCCAGTCCTGATTTTGAAGCATCAACTGAAATTTTGCATGGCTTAGAAGCATCATAAAACTTTAGAACTGGTTGGCTGGTAAGAACTGTTTTTATTTGCTTTAAGGCTTCTTCTTGGATATCTCCCCACTGCCATACAACATTCTTTTTAAGTAAATCTCTTAATGGCTTTGTAATTGTTGCCATGTTAGGAATGTACTTTCCTAAATATTTTACCATGCCAAGCAAACGCATAACATCTTGCTTGCTTGTTGGGGTCCTAAAATCACAAATTGCTTTTATCTTTGAATCATCTGGCTTTACTCCATCTGCTGTAATCACATCCCTATGTATTTAACTTCTGTGATTCTAAATTTCCTTTTATTTTTGTTAAACTTTATCCTTCTCTCTCTCTTGCACGTTGTAAAACTTTTCTCAGTGTTTCGTCATTTTCCTCTATTGTTTTGCCAGTTACTAATATGTCATCATAAATAATTTGAACTCCTTCAATATCTTCAAATGCTTCAATCATTTTCTTCTGAAGAACTTCTGCTACGGATAAAATTCCAAATGGCATACGCAAAAATTTATAGCGTCCAAATGGTGTGTTGAAAGTACACAAATCAGAACTTTTCTTATCAAGCTCTACTTGCCAGAATCCATCTTTGGCATCTAAGGTGGAAAAAAAAAATTGGACCAGCTAAATTACTGGTTATTTCTTGTGCTGTAGGTACTTGATAATGTTCTCTCTTGATAGCAGTATTAAGATCTCTGTGGTCAAGACATGTCTTAAACTTCCATCTTTCTTTTCTACTATAACCAATGAATTTGCCCAGTCAAAAGGGCCTGTCACTTTTGAAATTACTCCTTTTTGTACAAGCTGTTCAAGAGTTTTTTGAAGCCTGCCTTTAAGTGCAAAAGGTACTTTTCTTGCAGGGCGAATTGTTGGTGGAACGGATTGATCAATAACTATGCGAAGCTCTCCTATTCTCCCTCAACCATCAAACACATCATTGAATTCTCTGAGCATTTCATTTTGATCGTTTGATTTCATTTCTTCAGCACAACTCTGATGATTTCCCACTGTCATTACTCTCTGTACAATACTGTCTTGTATTCTGCAAGCAGCTCTACTTTCCCTTTAATTGGAATGTTCTCATTATTGTATGCAAATAATCTTGACCTAGACTTTACTATCACCTCTGATTCTCTGATTTCATTAAAAAGTTTCTGTGATATTAAATTGCATTGTGCTCCTTTGTCTATCCTGAAACTTGTCATTTTCCAATTTATGGTCATGTTAGCATTCCATTGTGAAGCTTTACCTTCATTAGTAATTGTGCCAATAAACATCTCTTCATTATCATCTATAGAACTTTCATCAACATAATGAACTCTAGATCTATGAGCTCTTTTCCCCTTTGACTTTTTGGGCTTGTTATTTTTATCTTTGGCTTTTGATTTGCAAACTGACTTGAAATGATTAGGTTTACCACAAGCATAACAATCTTTTCCAAAAGCTGGACACTGGTTTTTTCTATGCACAGTTCCACAGTTGTAACAACTTTGCCTGGACCTATTTTGTTTCTGCACAAAATCAACCTTCTCTTCCATTACTTTGCTAGATTCATTGAGATACTGAGCCTGGGTTTTTGAAACTTCAGATGCTCTGGAGATATCTGCTGCCTTGGTAAGACTTGAGTCAGGCTCACGAAGTAACCGTTCTCTTAAATAATTTGACTGTATACCACAAACAATTATGTCTCTTATCAAATTGTCACAAAGATCACCAAATTCACATTGTTTGGATAAACCCTTCAGCTCAGTTATGTAAACATCAATAGACTTCGATCCTTGGACATGTGTGAAAAATGTATATCGTTCATAAGTAACATTCTTTCTGGGACTGCAATAAGCTTCAAACTGCTCACAAACTGGTTTTATTTTCTTCTTGTCACCTTCTGCCGTGAACTGAAAAGTGTTAAATACTTCGAGAGCTTCCTCGCCGACAAGATGAAGTAATGAAGCGACTTGTATTTCTTCTGCTTTTTCATTCAAACCTGATGCCATACTGTAAATTTCAAAACGCTGTTTGGATTTTCTCCAGTTTTCACTGAGATTTCCTGTTAACTGCAAGCCAGTTGGAGGTTTTAATTGTGATGTAGCCATCGATTTTAGTTTCTTAGTTTAGTTTAGTTCACACCTGACACCATGTTATATTCTATAGTGGCCCGTGGCCCAATATATTGATTATATCAATCAGACCAAACTCAAACACGCCTTAACTTAGGCCTATCATATCATATCGCAACCCTTGTGCTCAACAACTACAACAACAAAAGTAATAATAATCATAAATCCACGACAGTAACGGTCAGAAATCCGGGAATCCTCTTCATTTCCGTATACACGGTAAGCCGTACTGTGCGGTCTAATCGCTGTAAATACTTGAATGTTTTACTATTTATTTACCCCTTCCAAGAGTTATTTGGTACTTTTCCATTATGGTAAGTGTTTTCCCTCGATTTTCAAGCCCATTTATCGTTCTTTCACTCATTTTGGAGTTTATTTCCAGGCACCTTTACTTGAGGTATTACCCGCGATCTGGGGGCCGTGTATTTCCATATATGTATATTCAATTATATACTGAACGATGAAGAAGAGGGACTACATCCACAGAGAGCAGGCATCAAGTTGATCTTTTGCGTTTTTTTATTTATTCAGTTATCTGCTAACTAGTTTCGCCTGAAGATGCNTCCTCGCCGACAAGATGAAGTAATGAAGCGACTTGTATTTCTTCTGCTTTTTCATTCAAACCTGATGCAATACTGTAAATTTCAAAACGCTGTTTGAATTTTCTCCAGTTTTCACTGAGATTCCCTGTTAACTGCAAGCCAGTTGGAGGTTTTAATTGTGATGTAGCCATCGATCTATATGTAACTAAACTCTTCTTAGTTTAGTTTAGTTTACACCTGACACCATGTTATATTCTATAGTGGCCCGTGGCCCAGCATATATATAATCAGTCAGACCGAACTCAAACACGCCTTAACTTAGGCACACACTTAACTTAGGCACAAAATGTTGAATCTTGTGTATCTGCTTGTATACTGTATGTTGGAACATTGCCAGGGACGGATTTCAAGGTGTCAAGAGCGATTTACAAATCATTAGATTACGTCAGACATCATGATTAATATTAAATGAATTTGTTCCTGTTGTATATTACCAAATTTGTAGAACATTTATTGGTCACAAATGTTTCCCAAAATTGTTGGCAAATAAAGTCAACTTGTTTGCGATGGCCTTAGGTACAGCAAATCTCGTTTTGTCAAATTATGGTTTCATTCGTTTTTGTGATCTCGTATATTTGTTTATTTTTCATTTCAGTGCTGTCGACACCGATATCGAAATCTTTTTGAATTCAACTGCGCCTGCTTTTGAGAGAACCATGGGAAAGGTATCTTTCTGCTTATACTATATTAATTTCTTTGATCTGCTAACAAGAGGATATAGGAAAAATAGTTTATTTTGAAACTTGGTAGATTTTTAATTCTTTAGATAGGATTCTAATTTGGTATGATTGATCTCTTTGTAAGCACTATAACCGTGAATATAAATAGAATTTGTTTTATCTACCGGGTGTCCCAAAATGATGTATTATTGTTTTATTGCTTAAATTGACCATACCCAATGAACCGATTTTCAAAAACTTTGTTTTATTTGATTGCTTAAAGGCTAAATTGTATTCTAAGATGTTGGTTGTGGTTTTACCAGTTTTTGAAAATCGGTTCATCGGTTATGGACATATAAGCAATCAAACGACAGTACATCATTTTGGGACACCCGGTAGTGTAACTCAAGTAAATATGGAAGTTAATACTGGATGATTAAAAAAAAGTTTACCCGTTTGGCGGGCTGTGGAATACTATATATGCGACTGATATTCAAAACTAATTTGTTTAATCTATCATGCAAAGGCTTTCTTAGGTGGGAAAATTTTGTTTGGTAAAATTACTTATCTCTAAGACCCAAAGATTAGAAAAATGTCTGTAAGAGGCATGTATGCGAACGGGAAATCCACGTTCCATTCTCGTCTATGATTTACCTGCAATTGAAATCAAAATTCTATTTCTGAAACTGGCAATTGTAGCGAACTTAAATTTCCATGCCAAATAAATCATGGACCAGAATGGAACATGGAATTCTCGATTTCCATACAAACCCCTTACAGGCATTTTTCCATTTTTGGGTCTTGAAGATGAGTGATGTTACCAAACAAAATTTTCTCATCTATAAGTTGGCCTTTGACTGGTAGATTAACCCTTTAGTGTGTAATATCGGCCACTTACTGTTTATATCACAGCCCGCCAAATTGGTAAACTTTTCTGACTCACCCGGTATTTAAATGTGGACATGAGGGTTCAAAAGTATAAATTTCACAATGTTATTTATCTTAATGGGCCTTACAGCCATCATTTATATTGATGAATTGACGCCTTTTATAGCTAGGTCAGCCTTACGATTAAGATGCCACTTGCTCATTTGCTACGATATTCAATCAAACACTTTCAGATTATTTACATGTTGGAATCTTGCACATGAAGAGTGGTTGCCATTAGGACGATCTGACAAATGAGACCTATTTGAGTTTTTTGAATCCAAGAGTGACTTAGCTTTTAGCATATGCATTGAATCTTTAAAAAAGATTCCACAGCTTGTTGTTTCATCTTATATTTGATTTAATGGCTCGGAATAAACGTCAGCTACATTACTATAATGGGATTTTTGCAATGTTGATATCTTGAATTTTTTCGGCATTAAATAATTTTAATTTTTATGAAGAATTCATTGCTAGTTTTGAAAAAACTGAAATCACCGTCAACCCAAAATTAACAGAGCAAAAACGTTTCAATCTTCAAGAAAACCATAGTTTGTGAAGGTTTACAGGGTTTCTCATAAAAAGTCTCCCAATTTTAAACTCAAATATCTTTTGACTTACTTATTCTAGCAAGACAAATAAAACTTTGTCTTAAAGCGTAGGCTCCAAATGTTTAGAGAGGCTGGTGTAAGATTTAATGACCTATTTCTTCGAACTGAATGACTTTAAAGAAACTTTAGCTACTTCGCTATAATTCTACTGTTAGATTTTCTGAAATCTTCAATATTGTCAGATATGGAGTGTTTCTCTTCTTTTCCAAGAATTCAAGAATAATTTTCAAAAAAACTTAAAAGCAGCGTAATTTCTATACTGTTTAACGCAACATAAGATAATTTCCAAGAAAACCATAGCTTATGAATGTCTACAATATGGTATCAAGCAGAAGTATGTCACTCTTCTGGTTTATGATTTAGAAATTTGATGACGTCACATCCTCAAATGAGCTAAGATATAAAATACGCTTTAATTTCGAAAAATATTCAAGATTTCTGAAAAGTCCAACGGTAAATTATCGGTAAGTAGCTAAAGTTTCTTTCAAGCCATTCAACTAGAAGAAATAAGTCATAGAATTTACACCCACCTTTTTATGCCGATTTAAAGATTTGGAACCTATGCTGCGCAATAATGCAGTTACTAAATAAGCACTAGTTTGATGAGATTGAGCAACGGAAATAAAAACGGAGGGTTGTCAATTCTGAATCAACTATTCCGCATTTGTAAGCAGCATTACAATATCAACATGTTGTATATTGTTTAATTCTTCTCAACTTCAATGACACTCCTGCAAATTGAATATATTTAAGTGTATCAAGTTTCATTTCTGTGAGCAGGACGGGGGGGGGGGTAGTTGTAGCGAACATTGTATGTGTTTCATCAATCTCAGGTTTGACTCTTTGAATCCTCAATAAATCAACCATGGGCGATTCGGACACGGCTAATTGTGTCTCACTGCTCTTTCAAATTAAATTGAATGCTTACCTAGACATGGAGAATGTATCCAACTAGCTATTTATAAACTTCAGATGAATTTGAATGCTTTCCTCTTGTCTATTTTGTCTGCTTTTAGTGCTCTAAATTCCACCTCCACAGCTTGTTGAAATTCGTTAATATTTTGGCCATAGCCAAACAAGCATGCGCAGAATGTTGTTTAAATTCTTTCTTAATGTCATGGTTCTCAAGCAGGTTTTTTATTAGCAACGCTGGGTCCACTCTAAAAACTAATGGGTACGTAACTAGCCACTCTTCCTTGGGAGATCCATGGCAAGCACCGCATAACTTTTCTTTGCCCATAATATCCAAGAACAATAGGTTGTTAAACAATAGATGTGAAACATTCCCTATCTAATCAGGGGGGTACCTACATAAAGGAAATATTTCGCTGATCTCAAATGTAACAATAGTTTGGTATTTTGTGGTTTGTTGAAACAAAGCACCAATTATAAGGGAAGAAAGAAATTGTTATGAATGAACTATTTTCCTTGGTAGGAATGAAGGAGGGTTTAATTTTTGTATTTTAAAATGTCGCAAGATGTGCACCTCACCAACGAGCAAGTGAAAGTTATAGAGTTGTGTGAGAATGGTTTCGCCTAACCTTACTAGCTGCCTAACCGCAGTAATCTTACATTTACGATCTTCGCCCTTTGCTGTTACTTTTCGCATTTTCTTTACGCTCTGCATTCCAAAAATATTATGGATGGCTTCTCCAAACACAGCCTTGGCAACTGGCTTCACATTTCGATGCTTCAATGACTCTGCATAAGTTTGGTAGGCATCGTCGACCTTCAGCATTGAAGACTGATCTATTACAAACAGATCCTCGATTATCCCTTCATGTGGTCTACAAGGAAACAAGTTACCAGAAATCAAGTCACTCTCAAAAAAAACCTTATAGCCACGAGAGTAACTCCTAATAGGATGGGTATGCGTTGTAAGAATACTAGTCCACGGATCATCTCCAATAATTAACTTGAAAAACACCTGCTTCGTTTGTAAATTCAACGTGTTTTCTCTACTAATCTTCCTTAGCTGCACGTCACCTCTACGCGTATTCTATTTCGTAAGAAACTACCCATAAAGTCCACTCTCAGATTGCCAAAAATGTATTTCGAGAACTGAAATTCTTAACATATTTTCATTTCATTTCCACTTTATTTCCTGCATCATATGATGGGATCAGATTTCTCATAAGGTACATTTTAGAAGTGTACACATTGTAAAGGCTTCAAAGAGCCATATTTTGAAATGTTTACAAGTTAAGAGGTATTGAACACGAAGATTCCTGTGGAACTTTTAATCTAGTTGTCAAAAAGTGTAATCTAAAATTCCTGCTTACCTGGACAAAATGATTTTAGGCTCCGCCATTATTTTCTTCCATACAAAATGAAACAACGTCGTAACACCCGCCTTTTGTTGTTTTCCCACCTTTGACGATGTTGTTGTTGTTGCTACCACGCCTCCTCTTGCTTTACCTTGACCCCCATCTGTTCAAAATTTTGCTAAGTCGTTCGCCAAAAAACGCCCCGGCAGGTTTCTAAATATGGGCAAAGAAAAGTTATGCGGTGCTTGCCATGGATCTCCTAAGGAAAAGTGGCTAGTTACGTACCCATTAGTTTTTAGAGTGGACCCAGCGTTGCTAATAAAAAACCTGCTTGAGAACCATGACATTAGGAAAGAATTTAAACAACATTCTGCGCATGCTTGTTTGGCTATGGCCTAAATATTAACGAATTTCAACAAGCTGTGGAGGTGGACTTTAGAGCACTAAAAGCAGACAAAATAGACAAGAAGGAAAGCATTCAAATTCATCTGAAGTTTATAAATAGCAAGTTGGATACATTCTCCATGTCTAGGTAAGCATTCAATTTAATTTGAAATAGCAGTGAGACACAATTAGCCGTATCCGAATCGCCCATGAATCAACCAGAGATATAGTACGACCTCTTAGGAACAGTTTTGAGATTTATTATTGTACCAAATCATTTTTGTCCAGCTAAACGAAAAGCGCTGTAAAACTCCATTACTGCCCACGGAAATTGAGTTATACATTTAAGATATATTTCATTTGCAGGGGTGTCATTGATGTTGAGATGAATTTAGAACACAGGCAGAGCAATATGGTACGGCCAATTACGTATGTTGATTGTGTAAAACGCTGCTTACAAATGCTGAAAAGTTGATTCAGATTTGATAACCCCCAGTTTTTGTATCCTTCGCTAAGTCTGATGAAACTATTGCTCATTTACTAACTGCGGTACTGCAATTTTATAATCATAATTTTTACATGCAAGTTTCCTTTATAATTTGTAGCCGGTCGTAAATGATGACTATGTTGCCAGGATCCGAAAACGCCTCGAAGAAGATGCTAAAGCCAGAAAGGTATGATTTTGAGGGTAATTCATCCGTAAAAGCCACTACCGGGTTTCCTGAAATGAATTTGCAGTTTGAACATTGTTAGGAGGCCCTTGCATGAGAATACTCAGTGTGTTCCGAGTTAACACAGGCTGCATTTCAACTTGGTCGACTGTGTAATCCTTCATACAGTTCAGATGAAAGAGTATGAAGGATTATAAAATGGTTCATAAAAAAAATGAAAAAAATCTGAAGGGGAATTACCGCCCTATTTCTCTTTTACCAATCTTTGGGAAAATACTTGAAAAACTCATATACGATTCTCTTTACTCGCATCTTGTATCACATGAACTTCTTAACCCAAATCAATCAGGTTTTCGCCCAGGTGACTCAACAATCAACCAGTTACTATCAATAACACATACAATATTTCAAGCTTTTGACTGTAACCCTCCCCTTGATGTTCGTTCTGTGTATCTTGACATCTCTAAGGCATTTGATAGGGTATGGCACGATGGTCTAATTTATAAATTAAAGCGNCATTCAAATTCATCTGAAGTTTATAAATAGCAAGTTGGATACATTCTCCATGTCTAGGTAAGCATTCAATTTAATTTGAAATAGCAGTGAGACACAATTAGCCGTATCCGAATCGCCCATGAATCAACCAGAGATATAGTACGACCTCTTAGGAACAGTTTTGAGATTTATTATTGTACCAAATCATTTTTGTCCAGCTAAACGAAAAGCGCTGTAAAACTCCATTACTGCCCACGGAAATTGAGTTATACATTTAAGATATATTTCATTTGCAGGGGTGTCATTGATGTTGAGATGAATTTAGAACACAGGCAGAGCAATATGGTACGGCCAATTACGTATGTTGATTGTGTAAAACGCTGCTTACAAATGCTGAAAAGTTGATTCAGATTTGATAACCCCCAGTTTTTGTATCCTTCGCTAAGTCTGATGAAACTATTGCTCATTTACTAACTGCGGTACTGCAATTTTATAATCATAATTTTTACATGCAAGTTTCCTTTATAATTTGTAGCCGGTCGTAAATGATGACTATGTTGCCAGGAGCCGAAAACGCCTCGAAGAAGATGCTAAAGCCAGAAAGGTATGATTTTGAGGGTAATTCATCCGTAAAAGCCACTACCGGGTTTCCTGAAATGAATTTGCAGTTTGAACATTGTTAGGAGGCCCTTGCATGAGAATACTCAGTATGTTCCGAGTTAACACAGGCTGCATTTCAACTTGGTCGACTGTGTAATCCTTCATACAGTTCAGATGAAAGAGACCGGGCTGAAACGCAACATGGTCTGGGCTCGACTTGGCAGCTCATGCCCGTGCTGAAATGTCAGCCCGTCCTGAGATTGTTGAGAGTTTCCATGCCATCAGAACAAAAGCTGGGCGTGTTGAGATCAAATAACGATTCAACATCAGCAACAGAAACTGCATTCATATCATGTGACCTAATCTGAGCCCGTGGTTTATAAGCGCAGAGAAAGCAACATTTTCAATACTCGATCATTATTGAACTCAGCCCGTGCTCTACGATTGAGATTAACGAGCGTTCTTTCAATTTCTCTTATCTGGTAATGTAAAGTTTTATGGATCGAAAATTTTACAAATTTATCGTGCATAGGCCTCCTTGCAGGTGGCTTCGTGGAAGTTTCCACAATGCCGATTAGTATTGTTTGCATCTGACGTTTTACTATCATTTGATATTGCAAAGTGTAAGGTAGGAGATCTCTGTGTGCATGCTACAATAGAGTTCTATCGCAGTAGTTTACTGTTTGGAGGTCCTGTCATAAAATGTGGATTATTTTGTTTGCAGGAAAGGGAAAAGAGGAGAAGACGGGTTCTGGTACAGCAACTCAAGTCACATGAGGCACAACAAGTGAGTTTAATCTTTTGTTTCTGATGATGTCTCTTTCTAATCATTTCTCAATATACATGAATAGCATTGAACACTCCTTGAAGGGCCTATATAATGTAACCATTCGCAGTCCTTATTAATTTTAGGAAATATAGAGACGAAACAATTTTCCACACTGCATCAAGGAGACAGTAAAGGTGAAATTGAAGTTGCGGTTTTTTGCGCCAAGCGTTCGGATCGCAGAAGTTATGAAGTTATGACGTCACTATGTGTTGCTGGGGCTTGAATCAGTGAATTACAACAGGACGAAAAAAATTGTTATTTTGCAGTTTTGATAGAGATATCTTTACCGAAGCGCAATAGACCTTTCAGCTATTCTAAAAAGAATCTCAATCGAACGATATTTTGACACATTTTGTGAAACTTTCGGATGTGCACAAAAGGAATAGAAGCCCTAACGCCCCTCAATCGAACCTTCGTATACAAATATATGCAAATATCGCTCGATCCAGACTCTTTTGTAGAATAGCTAAATGTTTATCGTTTTACGTTTAAGCTTTTATTCCTGTAATGTTGTTTTGCATGCTTATCTACACAAATTGAAGCTATATGAGTTGTATGTCCGTAAGAAGAGACAACTGAATGGAAGATTAACATTTTGCAAACATGCATTCCGTAAGTACGCTTTCTCATGGAAATTCAGTATAATTAACAATCCTGTTGTTTTATTATATTATACAACTGCAACGAAACACAACGCAGCGCATATTATGCCTCTCGCCACGACCTTTTGCGTTTTGAAGCATCAAATAGCGTTTTTCCATTTAAGGAAGCCCATCGTGAAGAGATGCTTGTAAATAGATTGATGAGACAATCACAAATGGAAAGGAGAATTGCTGTTCAACTGATGCATGTGAGACATGAAAAAGAGGTCATTAAAAAGAATAGGTAAGCCCACTGAAGGTATCCTCAAATTCACAGGCAAATCAAAGGTGAATCTACGAGTGAGTCCCTGGAAAAAGTCAAGGATAGCAAGTCACCCAGACGTAAGCTGCAAGAGGGAATTCTCGTTGCGATGTAACTTCTGGAGGCCGTTTGCCTACAACTTTGTGACGAGGATTCCGTTGTGCAGTGTTCATCAATGAAAGCAAAACGGATACTATAAGTAAACAAACTATTGGCCCCCAAACACCAGACTTATACAACTGGAAATGTTGGTATTGAATAGAGAACAACGTAAACCCTTGACAACTGCAAAGTCATCTGAGTTTAAAAAGAAGTTACTCTACAAGCTTTTTAATCTGGTCGAACATGAACAAAAGCACAATGCATTGTAGTTGAAAGCAGCAATACATTGTGCTCGCCCAAGAACAATAGCAAACCACATGATCTGACAAATGCAGTTTTTCAGAGATGCAAATGACTCACATATGTTGTCTGCGAATCAGAAAGTCATCTTCCTTGGATTTGAAGCTGATGAATATTTCTGCAATTTTTGCCTGGAGAAGATTGAAGAAGTAGATTTCTATTTGTGACATATTCATTTCAAAGTCAGTACGAAGACAATTAATATTCGTATATTGACGAACTCGAACTAGTTATTATCATCAAACCATCCTGACCTTTTTCAAGGTTGTCAAGGCAATAATCAGCCAATTAGATTAGTTTCTACAATGTCCACCAGATGGAACCTATTTTGACTTACCTGTAAAATATATATAACGTCAAAGTTCGTTAATGTTTCTATTGTCCAACCAGTTATTGATTAACTACCTTCTTCATAGAATGCTGAGGGAACAACAATTTGCTGAAAGACGTCTCAAAGATTTTACAGATGCCCTTGATCGAGAATCCGTAAGAACTTTTAATCTAATTTGAAAGGAAGTTAAAAAGTTATGTGTCAGGACTGTCGTTCCAAAATATTCTCCGATTTTCAAGAATTATCTATCTATGACAGATGGATTGATATTGGTAAAGATTTCTACCAACGATGGATACTATGAGAGTTAAATGCAATTAAAGAAAGCTTTCTCTTGGCATACGAAGGCCTTCTCAATCTTGCGTTATCGTCCGATGGACTGATTTATGCTTTGTATACTGTACAATTGATTCGTGATAAATAGGCTTCTTCGTTCAGAGTTGAGTAGTTTTCAGCCGTTAGATTTTGGAGCATATTACAGTTTTTCAATGCTTGATTACACATCTTGTAAACAATTTCTTGCAGCTGTCAAAGCAAAGGAATGACCTGCGATAGTTTTTTAAGCTACTCTTAATATTTAAAGTTGCACAGAGGATTAGAAGAAGACCAATCGAGAACAGAATTAGTTGCAATTCATCAGGTTGAGCTAAATGCTTGGAGCTGCAGCTGCCAACCATGCAAGTGGGACGTGAAATAGGATTACCAGATTATGCTTGGTACTTTTACATTTACGTTGCTGTTATTTGGGTGTTTGTATCCCTATGGAGTGAAACCGAAATTCAAACTTGGATGTTTTGTCTTCAATAAGAGAGCTTTATGTCAACTCATGCCTTTGAACTTTGTGCAGTATTTTCCTTCATATTCACAAAAGCTACCTTTTATATCTCAGGAAATGTGCAGACTTGCTAAAATCGAATACGAGAGTGATGTACAGCACAGCGTTGAACTCCACACTGAAATTGCTGCTGAAAAAGCAAAAAAGAAATATGCCAAGCATTATAACAGTTGTAAGGATGTAAGTTGTTTATAACATTTCTTTCATTCAAACTATATAGTCAGGTAAATGAATAGGGTTTACTGTATCGGGTTAGTTAAAAATTCGCATAAAATAATTTGAAAAATGTCAACTCAAAAATTACTACCAATTCAAAAAATCTGAACTCCATTACCTGATTTAGGCTCCACTAATTTATTTTTCGATTTGCCCTAATTTGCAGTGCACAGTTTTTTCTTAAAGACATAATTGTTTAAATAGATTATGACAGATCTGACGCATTCCAAACATACCAAGTGAGTGAAAAAGTGAAAAATTACTACTCTCTGAGCGTCAAGGTAATACTACGGAAAGCAATCTTTTTTCATAGCCAGTATATTCAATTGGATGTAAATTTGCTCGGCTTTGATTGGTCGTTCCTTTCCGTGGCTATGAGAGGTTTCTTGCAAAAAGCCCCTTACAACAATCTAGCAGGACGAGTGAACGCAACCATCAGATTTTTATCGCTGTTTCTTCGTAACAGCAGTGGCAAGTACTAGCGCATGATAACCTCTTGGTAGAATGGAATCCTTCTGAATAGTTTTCTTATACTAGTAGGGAATACTTATTTATCCTGCCGAGAAGAAAACACATGCCAGAGCAAATGTGTAATGCAGACAATGTAAGAGAATTTCATCGCGATTAAGGCCACTTTTGAAGGACTCCTCCTCATCTCGAGGAAGCCCCTTTGTTTTGGCAGGGAATGACCAATTTTAGCCTGTAGAATTCTTCAAATTATTCTAACATGTTGGCTTTTCAAAAAATATATTAACTGTTACTATAGCTGTGATATTCATGGGACTGGAGCATTTAAACACCGTGGATTTATCTGACTCACCTGCTACTGCCTTGTGCTTTTACTCATAATATTTCTGCCTATTGGTATTCTGTGTAACTACTGCCTTCTCTTAAAGATACTGCTGAACATAGTGGATTTCTCCTGCAAAGTTGGTGAATATAGAGAATTGACAGAAAAGTAAGTACATTCGCCTATACTTAATCATATCAATCATCCAGATAAAAGTTAAAAATTTAATGCAACAAAACGTAGCTTCAAACTATAACCAGCAGAAAGGGCAAATTTCTTGTAAGTTTCTTTCTATCATAACATGTACAATTGTAATTTAATGCTGACATAGAATGTTTAACTTTGCTAATCATCTGTTTGCAGGGGGCTTGGTAATGCCTAGTTACTTAACAAATAAATTAAGATATAAATACGTTTTTGCACTTTTGTATCAACTGCAAGAGGATGAAGTCTTCATAAAAGACACCAAGTGCGTTGTAATCTGCATGGTGACAATGAATATTTCTATATATTCCATTAAATTGATTAAATCTAAGAAGGACACGATTCTTGGTATCTTGTTTGGTTATTCTTTAGTTTGAGACCACAGAAGACATAAAGACATAATAGGCGCTTTTTTATATTAAGATCTCTTATCAGAAAGAACAGTGTATCACAGCTATATTGGTCTGTATCTGAACGATATTCTTCATGGTTCACGTACGATGGCCTTATACTGAATCATACATTTTGTACCTTAGACTTCTGCCTCCGAAGCTTGTCAGAGAATGGAAAGCTTTATTCGTAGATGGAATGCCTTTGTACCCAACAGCAGTGAGTGGTTTTGTATCTTTGAATCTATTCCCTGAGCTTTAGTTGTAGAATGGAGATAGGCTGAAAGCTAATTTAAAATTGCATCGATTAAAGTATATTGTTCTCCATACGACGAATCACGATAGCATGTTTTCTTTTACTCATGATGCCAAATCTTAAATAGTATTGTACAGAAATTTTATATACTGTGAATAGGGTTTTATTGTTTGATTTGATTAATACTTTTAAACCAGCTTTTTTAGATTGCCATCAATGTTTCATCAAAGTCCCGTGAAAACCAGTTTATAAAGCAGAGAGGAAATAGGGAGAGGAGCTGAAACATCCATGACTTTTCCTATTTTTCAATTGGTAATTAAATTTTAGACTTTGAATTGTCATACTTAAGTCACGTGACCCGCAGATACCCATATTTGGAAAGTGGTCACAAAGGAAATCACAAAAGCAGTCATAATTTCTTTGTCTTAACCTTGATTAAGTTGTACTGATTACCAAGCGATTCCCCTTGCAAAGTACTTCCATTTGATAATGCATTATTTATATTTGCTGACGTCAGCAAATCATAGATTCCATGACATCATTCGGATTGACGTCATCATATCTCTAACAAAGAAGGGCAACATTTCAATATTTTGATATAAATGGATGGATAAACATATTTTCTTCATTTCTAAGTAGCTCATTGAGGGTTTAATCCATTTTGTCGGAAATAATTAGCACTTGCTGTTTTATCAGTACTGAAGCTTCTATATGACATGGTCCTATTGTCTGGTCGTTTGGCAACGAGCCACGTGACCTTTTAGCATTAAAGTCTATAATTAGACTCCTAATAGATGTAATTAATATTGTACGAAGTTACAATGGCATACTAATTATGGTTTTGGAGATAATTTGGGGGCATTTGTTGCCTCCCCCCCGGGCAGTGGCAACAGGGTTAAAGGAATTGAGTATGAAATATGAAATAAGCTGATGGGGATTTGTAACCATGCAAGATTTATAGAGACATTTGGGCAATTTGTCTTCCTACTTCTTTATTCGAATTTTGAACTGTTTAATCATAGTGATACCTGTGCTAGCCTTTACTACTGGTTCAAATACTATAAATGATGCTGGCATTAATACCAAATTTGAACAGCATGTAATGCCTTGACTAACCATACATGAAGATAAAGGGTTGTTGATATTACATTCTGTTCTGAGTACGACAACTCTGTTCTATTTTGTCTTTAAATATCGAATTCCTTTGTTCTTTTGATTGATTAGGCTGATGGTGAGGTATCCACAACGGAAGTGATTGATGTTGCAGAAGAAGAACAAGAGGTCTTGTTAGATGAAGAAGACTTTAAGGAATACAAAGTGAGTTTCATTGATTGATTTATTTTTCAATGTACCGGTGGATGGATTAGTTAATTGATTGACCAGTTGATTGATTGAATGTTTGATTAATTGATTGATCGATTGATTGATTGATTGATTGATTGATGGGTTTATTTGTAAACTATTGGTGTGTTTGACTGGTAATTGTAATGTTGCCAATTTCTGAAAACATTAGATGTAGCAGAGACAGAAACATATTTTCCAATAAAACACAGCAATCTTTAGAGCGGTAGGTTTCAGATTCACCATTGCGAAAATACAATCTCGTCACAGTTTGCCAAAAATTCTTCCTTTTGGAGCAGAAGTTTCAGAAGGCCTCTCGGACCTATCAAATCTACTGTTTTCAGATTTCCTGGGTCAATCAAAAACAAATTCCTGGTCTAACTTGTCTATCGTTTTTGAACTAGGTACCATCAACACACTCTGATTCGCGTCGTTAGTGCTCGCAGTTGTCATGAAAGACTTAAATCTAAGTTCAAAGGCAACATCTCGTCAGGTCCTCGATTATTTTCATGGCCGTTAAATTACAAATTATTAGCTTTGCTTACTTTGCACGAAAGAAACAAGCGTAAATTGTTGGTTATTCACTGAAAATCTGTATAGATTGTATTTTCATTGATCAAGGGGACAGGATGCCTTTAACTAACTAACAGTGTCAACAGAAACTCACCTGCAGAATAGAAACTATACCTTCCAACACCCAGTCTGTAAAGGATAGCCCCAATTTTGACGTTCCAAAAGCAGCACTCCTTGCTCTCTTGCTTTTCATAAAACGATATAACTGGTTACTTAGCTTAATTCTCAGGAGACTTCGCGAATTAGACGAATATGAAAGTTAATGGTTTATAGATTTATTGTGTTAAGCTTGAATTTCTTCTCCATGTTCACCATTGATTTCCTATAGCAGTACTTGAGTAATTGTCATTGGTTTATTTATCTTAAGTGTTGTACTGGGTGGCATCAAAAACACTTCACGAGATAGATCATACCACTTCCTGAAGTGAAAGTTATTGAGACTTGCTTTATATCATCATTTAGTTAGGAGACTTGGCTATCTTATGAAATCCAACATGATCACATTAAGCTGTAATTACCTTCAAAAAAACCGGATTCAAAGAAAAGTTGAAATGCAACGTTTCTCATGCAGAGTGAAATGATCGCAATCTTTTCCAGTTCACGCTTTCGCAAGAATCAACAGAGAGAAACCTTTCTTTTGTAGAAAAGACTGATATCTGCTGCTTTTCTTAATTTTGTCTTGGCAAGACAATTTGGATATCACCTTTGTGTTAGCATGTTCAAGCACATGGTCTGGAAAAGTTCATAAAAGTTCAAATTTAACTGATTAACGAAAGAATTCACATATCCTAGAACCGCATTTGGGGTTAGTCATTGTTTGAAATGACCAAGCAGTATCTCAAAAGATAGCCTTTTAGCCAAATGCTATCGCAAATATTTCGTTGATAAAGTTCATTTTGAAGCAGCAAGACACAATACTGCTGGTGACAGTCTTTTGGTACAGCCGTTACGTTTTGATATATTTTACTGCAGACGTTCGAGGGTGAATGGAGCAGCACTAAAGAAGGTACACCAAATGAGCCACCAAAGGACAATAACATTTTGGGTCATATACTCCACAGAATGTTTGCAATTGTCGCACCTCCAGAGGTACGTGCTATGTTTGAGTCTTATTATTTTTACCTGGAAATATAAACAGTAGTCATAGTTTCTCTTTTTGAAGAATTCGATCACAAAGTGGAGGAGTTAAGCTATGCTTTGGACACTAAATAATGAACAATTCCTTGCTGAGAAAATGCATGAAACAATGATATTTTAGATAACAATTGAGAAACAAATGTAGTACATCGTTTGGTTTGTTTCTCGTTTATTACAGAGCAAACCACATGAAATTCGGCAAGGGCCTTCGATTATCGATTTTTCTCTCACGTTGTACCAAGCTTATGGATGCTTTACGGAATTCAATGAGGCCCATAGACATAAACTGCCCCATCTTACCCTTGCCTTCTATTACCACGAATTTGGGAGATTTTTGTAAAACAAGTGATTTTACAAATATTTAGATAAGTATTCAGATGTATTGGTCCCTGGTTACAGCTTTCGCACAAGCGTCATCTTCATACGCTCCTAGCTAAATGAATCGTTAGTGGTTTTGCAAGAATCTTTTGTCTAAGATCAAAGGGAGTGTGTCATGACAAACATGTCTATCTATAAATAGAACAGTAAAAACACTAGACACCACATTGTCTCTTTGGCTATCCATTCTTCACAGCGCGTGTGTAACTCAGAATTGAATTGGATATTTTCAGATTGTTTTGCTCATTGCAAATGCAAGCTTTTAACCTCGCACTAACCCTTTAATGAAGATGTTGTAGACAGGGTAATCTTATCATGTAGCCCATACATTTAATCGTTGGTTTTAACATTTGATCAAACGTCGAACAGTTTGTGGGTTACCCTGTATACCGTATAAAAAAGTATAACCCATATCTCTATATATGCCCATACCCATAACCCCACAATATTACATAGAGAAATGCAACTTGTCCTATTTTGTCTTTTGTTTCTTTGCTTCAGTCACATGCACTCTCTTTCACCCATCTTTTGGAGAGATCATTATCAAAAATAGGCCTGTTTTTGAACTTTTTCAAGCTATTCCTGTTATCGCAGCCTATGGGGTGTCTTTATCTTCCTTTAATTTTGCAAATTTTTTAATTCTTGCGTATCCCCATGATCAAATGTTGATATTTTAATCATACATTAATTAAACATTGGTTTCTTTCACTCCCTTGCCGTTGAATTGGTTTTGCTTAAACCCCCACAATTCTTACTTTTAGATGACCAAAATATACTTACTTACCTACTTATTTACCCACGTCCTTACTTATTTCCGCATCGAAGAACCTACGCTTCCAATTTACTGTACCAACTTACGCAATGAATTTACATATCGGTTGTCTCCAAAGACATTCCTCCATGAATATATTCAATTTGCAAAGATGACACATTGTTTATGTTGTTACGAAGTTTATTGCTTTCTTTTTTGCTATTTCTACCTAGCATCAGAAAGTAGCATAGGTTCCAAATCTTTTAAAAGGCTGGTGTAAAATTGAGTGACCTATTTCTTTGAACTGAATGACTTCAAAGAAACTTTAGCTAATTCTCTATAATTCTACCGTTGGAANCTCCGACACCTGGCGTTGTGTTGCAGCTTCATTCGACCCTATAATTTCTGACTTAAGAAAATAAGACTTCCCTTTCCTCTTAGTTTCGATGAAGATTTGTTCACTTTTGAGCTAAATTTGCTGTTCCAATACCACACAAAATTTAAAGATTATTTGCACTAGAAATAGATGAATATTGCGCATAGGCCCATCGCGACAAAGTTGGATTTTGATTTCCACGTGTGGCAGATTGACGTGACCTGGAGTTTCTTTTTCAAGAATTCATGAAAAATTTTCAAAACAACTTAAAACCATCGTAATTTCTAAACAGTTTGACGTAACATGAAGTAATTTCGAAGGAAACCATAGTTCATAAACGCCTACAATATGGTATCAAGCAAAAGTCTGTCACTCATCTGGTTTATGATTTAGAAATTTGATGACGTTACATCCTCCAATGGGTTGAAATGTAAGATACGCTGTAATTTCCAAAAATATTCAAAATTTCTGAAAAGTTCAACGGTAGATTTATAGATAAGAATCTACAGTTTTTTTCAAGCCATTCAATCAGAGGAAGTAGGTCATTGAATTTTACATCCACCTTTTTACGCCGAGATAAAGATTTGGAACCTATGCTTCAGAAAGTAGCATTTTGATGCGTTATGAAGTAAAAAGAAAGCTCAGTAACACAGCAAACAATTGGTTAAGGTGGCTTGCCACTGGTAAAATTCCACACTGATGCACACTTGGTGTCCTTTCGTTCATGTTTATAGACGAGGCATTGCTCGAATCATTAGCTTTCCTATTGTGGTCAAGCGCCCTACCACGGAGCCATCCCGTCTCAATTGCTATTGTTATCTTATATCGTACCAATGCAAAGAATTAGTAATATCAGTAATATCTTTAACAATTTTATTTTCTATAGCCAACCCCTCCCCCTCCCGAATTTCCACCTTGCCCACTCAAGATCAGCGTTGTTGGAAAGTACTTCACTGGAAAGTCATCAGCTATTCAAAGAATTTTGACAAGTTAGTAGACATGAACATATCAAACTCCAGTAGCATTGAACAAACGTCTAGATTTACTTTGTTTAATTTTACAAATTAAATCATTTTTTTTCTCCTGACATGAACTTTATATTTTGGTTTGATAATCAGAAAAATCCATTTTTGCGGCAGATTTTGGGGTAATTGTAATTGGCTGCATAGTCCGGTGGCTGGAGGGGGGGGGGGGGCATAACCACCCAAGCGGAGAATTTACAAGACCGACCTTTTCTAGACCAGTTTTTTTTCGTAGATTTGGTTTTGGGGGGGGGATCGGCCTTTTGGGGGGCCTTTTTCGAGTTATGGGGGGGCATGGGTTAAAAAATGGGGGAAATTAAAATTCT